>CM030369.1:181825800-182115986 GCA_003604175.2 Clonorchis sinensis | reverse complement strand
ACACACTCGGGACGAGTCCAGCCTAAACAGAAAACAACGGTGCACTTCTATGTGTATGCCCATAACTTCAAATAATAGCAGAGTCTTCGAATGGCTCCAGCCGCATCCAGGACGCGTTCATTCTAATCTGCTTAACCTTTTCTTTGTATTTAACTGCAAAACTTCACGAGGCTGATGCGATGTTTGTCCCAAAAAAATCTAGCACGCAGTCGATGAGCTGCAAGCTACTTTAAAGACCCCAGGGTCCTTGTCACACCCAAACTTGTCAAGGTGTATCTACGAACGGCCTCTAACCGCCTTGATCTTCACGGTGGAGGACATTCGTCAACTCCTGCACAAGACAACCCATTCTACGCGTTAGGGTCCAAAGAAGTCCATCCAAGAATCCTAAAGGAAACGTCGTTTACACTCGCAAATTGTTTCTACCTCGTGTTTCGTCAGTCGCTTGACGAAGGCCACCTTCCCCCCTGCTTGTGGTGAGCTTGACCTAAGACAAGGACGAGAAACTCATATCGGATGCCATATTGTTCAACTTCTCAACGCATTTGATCAAGTTCCACACGTCTAGCTGCTCCAAAAGGTTGAGCCTTACGGGCTACAAGGGAAAAAATTCTACACTGAATTTAGGTGTTTCTATCAGACAGAACATTTTGAGTGAGAATAGGCTCAACCTACTCTTTTCCAGCGCCGGCCTCCTTTGGGGTTCCTCAAGGTTCCGTTTTAGATCCACTACTGTTTCTGATATACGTCAACGATCTTCCAGATGTTCTTGCAAGTCCACGTCCACTTTTCGCGGACGAGTAGATGCCTGGAATTCTAATGCCTCTGCCCTCCAAATAAGTGTAGACGCCGCAAAGCACTTGTCGTTGGACTGGCATCTTCCTCTGAATGACGAAAAATGCGTCGATATCTCATTCGGAAGAGATTCAGCGTGTCGCGCACGGTAAGAATGGACCAGAAGGCATCACGAAGATGGATGCCAAAAAGATTTGGCTATCTAGCTCTCTTCATACCTGCACTTCTAACTGCACCATGAGAAATCTGCCCCAATCGGTTCTAAGAATGATTCGGCCCACCTTCACCAGTATTACTCGCATGGACTTCCAACTAATCTATGGAGCCTACGTCGGAACGCTACTTGAATATGCCAACCAAGTTGTCTACTCAAGACGCACAAAAGACGTAGCCCTCATTGGGCGTGTCCAGCGAGCCGCTACGAAATGGTTGCCGGCCTTATATACGTGGACTATGAAACGCGTCTCACGGTACTTGACCTCTTTCCCCTGGAGTATCGCCGCCACCGGGGAGACCCAATTCTTACTCATGCACGGTGTGAACGAGGTTTGGTTAACCGGCTCTTTCACCGTTGACCCAGCAAACACATGGCGACGACATGGGAAGATAATTTTAAGGCTCAGAGCGCACACTTGCATTAGGCGAAATTTGTCTTATTTTGGGTAGAAGCTGTCCGGGATAACCTTCCTCCGATTGTTGTCCACGTTCGTTCCTGAACCCAGTTCAAAGCACTGCTATACATTTATGCGAGTCTTCTCGCTGTCAAGCATGCTGCTCCGAGCTGAGAACTTGGTGCAGTGCTACACCCTTTTTTCACTTGTGCCTTTCAGGTGAACGACAGCCGCTGAACGACAAGAACAAAACCGACCCGGGAAACTTGGGCGAAAGCGTCGATCCTGTATCAGTCCGTGAATAAATTAATCCGCGGTGAATGCTGACGATATCTCAACCATCAATTGGGGAATAAGCATTATTAACATGAATAACAATGATAACTTACGATACGCGCAGGCCTATCCTTCAAGGTAGGACCATCCATGTTAAGTGAAATTGTTGTTGTGCGTTCTCAAACTGCAGCAAGTTATCGCAAACCGAACTACGAGTCCCCCACAAAAAGCCACGTGCTGCGTTTCTGCCCCTGCCAATGGTGAAGCTTCCCGCTCAGTGTTTACTCACTCATCCCTTCATTCTCTTCGTACCCTCTCTGACTCTGCTCAGGGCTGTTACGTTCCATGCGTTCAGTAGATGATAATAATGTTTATTTCTAACATAACGTAAAGCTACAGCCAGAATAAATGCGCGACTTACATCAGTTATGGGTGCCCAGCAATGCGTGATAGCAAGCAGTCATATCAAAAAGAAAGGGATTGTCTGAGATAAATAAGGTCCTACTCAAACTGGCACGATCCAGGGGTAGAAAGCATTGGAGATGGAGCTTCAATAGGTTTAACCAGCTTGTTGGGAACATACCAAACTGAAGCAAGACCAGACGTTACAATTCGACGTTGGCGGGCAAAGCACAGTGGGGGAGGGCAGAGCCAAGGGGTTATGCACTTCAGCACATCACTTTCCTCATAGGATACAATCCGGTGCGCTCATACCAAATAAGCCAGTCTTGAAGAAGACGAGATCACTGATATCACATCTAGCCTGTCACCGAACTCGGTGCTTTTATGGGGACATTTAGATCACCACGGAAAATGACAAACACTGGCTGCTTCCTCTGGCACGCTATCGAATCGGGCTCCAACGGAGAACGTTCGAGAGTGCTTATGCGGGTATCAAATGCATTTTTTGCACATCCAGCGTTATCCGAGGCGACGTTTTGCCACTAAAAATCGATGAACAAAACTAACGAACATGAGAACTTCTAGTTTGGTGTTATTTATTTTTCAATTTCTTTGAACTTATCGCAAATGTCACCGGGCGCAAGCTGATAAATTTCCACGGGTTCAACCAAAATTTTTTTGCCAGACAAGGCACTAATTAGTGCCGCTATAAAAAACCCCATGTTAAGCCAAGTAGCAGAAAAACACCACTTCCATCAAGTCAGAGGAAGCGAGAGCAACCGGTATGCTGTACTTACGTCATGTTTACAGTAGAGCGACTTTGAGCTCAGTTACAATCGTTTAATAATCCTTAGAAGTGTACAACACGGCCCGGCAAACTAGTAATTGGCTGTCACGCACCAGGGAAAACAGGGAACGTAGTGCTGCAGAATACAAACTTATTACCTTTGGCGAGAACTCAGCTGGCGAACGACCTGACGAAGCCCCTGGAAAAAATTCTGCTAGAGCGTAATCGGCTTCTGTATTCATAAACTGTAGAAAACTGAAAGAAAAATCACTGTTCACAATGGCGACGGAAGGTGCAGCTAAACCCTCCATATCTGAAGACCTCGAAACTTATCAAAAGCAGTATATGCTGCCTATGAAACACGGTTTCTGTTTAGTGTTTCGCAAACAATCTATTAAAAGGAGATATATGAGCAAGTAACTGAGACTGGAACCGATGAGCAGGTCTGTCATCAGCCGCTCAAGGGGAAGGGAATCCAAACTCGTGCGCAAAAATGATGTTATGCTTACAGAAAATAGACAACGGTACCGCGCGCAGTCGACTGAAGTTTGCCAGTGCACCTCAGTGCCTCTCCAGACTGTAGCTGGCACGACTGCTCTTCACGAACTGTTAGACCGGGCGACGTGAATTTGCGGTGACTACCGTCACCATCGTAATCAACACTCTGGCGGCTGGAACTACGTGGTAATATAGGAAGTACACACTTGAAAAATGTGAATGTAAAGGGAAGTAGGGGAGACCTTTTGTAATAGCCTCCTGTCTCTAGATGAAACAACCAACAATGAGGTGCGTACATATTGCCTACTGCAATACAAATGTTAGTGGACCGCCCACTAATCCGCCCACCAAGCTATAACAAATTGTGAGGTAGCTTGGCAATAAGGCAACATTGGGCGGTTGTATTTATAGTTATCAGAGAATGCTCAGTAGTGACAAGGTCAAGGCTTCGTTGTATCCCTGAAACCGTCGAGGTAAACTTGCTTGATTTTGATTGACCCATATTCCGACCAATCAGAGTGCAAGCACCTTGGTCCGTGGCTGTTCTGCACATCCGTCCGACGATGTGAAGTTCGGATAGTTAGGTTGTCTCGCCTCTGGACGATGCACCTTCTAAATCAGCGAAACGAGCACATCTTATCATCATGTTCTAGTAAGACGACGTCAGCGATGTTCACCCGGGTCCTTTGCGAACCCCACCCATAACAACCTCAGCAACGTTGTAGACGAGGATTATCTCTGCAGTTTACCTCAGAAGTGACAGCATGCTTGTCGTAAGATCGGATACGTGCCAGGGTAATATATATTGTGCCGTTGTGGTTGGTTTATATGTAAATATTCGGGATATACAACGTTGTTCAATAAGCGAGGTACCTTGCTTATCGGGCTTCGGCTCATGAGTTTTCTTTCTGTTTCCAAAAATTAACGTGAACATTTAACTTCTGAGAATCACTGTTGCCTGGCGCTCCTATAGCATACACACTACACCAACCACAACCAAGAGGAATCGCGTGAGACCCACACATGAAGGTGCAAAAATCGAGCAGCGCCCAGCTGACCATTGATGCCTTCAGTTTGCGTTGTCATAATTCAGGCCTGTCTTCCTCGGATTCTTTTTCAAAGAGTCTTTAAAGTAGAAAACGAATCTCTTACCAAAGAATGAACACAAAGTAGGAAACGGGAGATTTATGGCAAAAACCAGTAGTTAAGTTAAGACTTTTTGGGGGTGCCCTGTAAGCCTGGCGCCACCAGAAATATGGGTACGCACCGAGATTTTTCCCACATACTTTGCACAAGCAGGCCAGATTTCTGATTCATCAGGTAGTACGGGTTGCACCGTCGACGTATGAATTGACGGCAAGTGCTACCGTGCTTTTCCGGATTCGAGAAACGATCTCTTCTCTAACAAGTCCGCCAGATAATCATCACCATCATATCATCATTGGCAGCAACATCGGAATAGAACAGTGATGCTTCACTGTCGTACATCCATTTCAGTATATTTGGTTGAGGCCTTAAAACAGAATCAAAATAAGTGGAGCAGGTCTAGCCCAACGCCAACATCTGAGTTGTCCGCGGCTCCGACACTGCCAAACACTGGATAGAAAGCGACAGCATGAGCGCCACTTACATCGGTCAGCCGCGAAGTACAGGGAGGGTCACGTGGAGCCACGTGAACAGCACCAACAGCATCCAAACCTTCCGTAACATTCTTCATCTTCTATCATTTCAAATTCTTTCCACCTGCTAGGTCTCCGCCACTCAGAAGTAGCCATGGAAAACAATGTTCTTCTCTGCGAGCAGTAACTTAACGTGTGTAAGACATGACCCAGCCACCTTATTTTGTAACAATTAATGCGTTCCTCGAGTGAAGTCCTCTCTACTTGACCAAACATCCTGATAACGTCACTCGGAATTTGCTCGTCCCAGCCGATTCCAGCTGTAGTTCTGAGGCGTTGGTGGTCAAAGACCTCAAGATGTGTCAGATCCTGCACAAGAAGTGGCCAAGTGTCGCAGCTGCACAACAATACAGCCCATCTGTACCTTAGTATACGCGCCCTCTGAGCCCCCACATCAAGCATTACATTTAGTTCTGTGGGTCTACTTGGCTTCTGGACATGAATACTCCATCTCCTGCGGATTGTACCATGGAGATCCCACGAATACACGGGTAGAAGTCTTCGCAACACGAGAGTTAACTCCAATTTGCATTTTGAGAGCGGAAATTTATTCTTCACGATCAACTCGTCTCATGATTCCGAAACACTGCTCTGAGAACTGAGCCCGGTTGACTTGATTTCTTAAAGCATTTACACGTTTTGATTGCAAATGCTGTCGTGGGACTGACTTGCTTGACCATAGCCTCGGAACGGCTGGTCTCTATGATCCTTTACCAACCAGCTTCACTTCACGAGGTTTATATCCGAGAATAAAAAGCTGAACTCGGTTGGGGAAGGGAGTGCACAGGTCACCTCCACACTACTGGTTGTTGGAATTGTTACATTCACTGTCTTTGCGCTCCTTAGGTTCCTTGATATCAAGTGTTTTTAATTCAGTCGGCCAAAGGACACCTTGGAACTTTGTGATTAGGGTCGAAATACTTGGAAAATACGATGCTGTCACTGTCCATACACAGTGTCGATCTTATGAAGATGGGCACTTGTCTCATGCTCCAGTCATTCCGAGTGTTTATTTTTTGCACTCGATGGTATTTGAATTCTGATGGTGGCACAAGGCGACCGCTACGAAAGCAAAGTGAATCCGTTTTTTAGCTACAACCCAGTTGAGACTGTGGGTCTATCGGTTACCGTTAGTTGGCAGCCGATGGGCCATCATCATCCCCGCATCAGGACCGGACGATCTGTATCGAGCTCTCTTCAAAGAAGATGTAGAACTTCTGGGTACGCATCTGACAAACCTTGCCGGCAGAATGTGCCTGCAGAATGGGGCACGTTGACAGCTATTCCTGTCTTCGGAAAGGTTACGTGAACATTGTGTGGAAACCACCGTGGCGTCAGTCTAGAAGGGGGGAGATGGCTCAGTGGTTAGAGCTCGAATTTACTGACAGGAAGGTTCGTGGTACGAACCCGACCTCTGCCTCTCGATTTCCCCTGTCTAGGCTTGGGCAGCCTGGCAGTACCTCAGCCCTCGTGCTTCATTCTGGTGGCATGGCAGTTGGGCACCGAAAGGGTGCTGCAGCTAAACGATTTTTTCGATCAGCCTAGTGGCTGTGGCATTGAAGGTGCTCTCTGATCTTACCTTTCGAAGGTTGACTAAACACACGGAGAGGCAGACCTGTGGAAACCAAGTTCGGTTCTGTCCTGCAAGAGGATGTATCGATGTATGTACCCTCTGACATATCTCAAAACAGTGATCGTACTTCCAGGAACCAACAATGGTTGTATTTAACTTGAAATCTGACTGTGACTTTGTGGACTGTCAGGCACTATGGCAGTGTCTGCAGATAATGGGTGTCCCCCATGAATTTTTAACCCTTCATTAATATGACCATGAGGGACTTGCTCCTGGTCTCTAATGCCTGTGTGGTCGAAATTCTTCCAGAGCATTCGCTCACAACTATTGTTAGCTCTTCTCGGATCTGATGCCATCGTAAGGTGAACAATGTTAAATAACCCAAATAATTCTGCCTCGCAGTTTGGCACGCGCTTCACGCCTGCAAAATGTAGAGTGCTTCTGCAAGACTGGATGGACTCAAGGTTGCTTTTGAACAAGCGAATTGATGTTGTAGGCAATTTTTTTTACCTGGGGAGCTGTACCAGTTCCGGTGTTTAATCAAAGACTACATTTCCATCCAGATTGGGAAGGCCCGCGCAGCTTTTGTGAAATTGATCACCTGTGGCGTAGGCATGATAATTACTTGTCTGTCAACGATTGAGTTTAAAACGCTGCGGTGCACTTCGTGTCGTCATATGGGCCATAACATTTCAGTTTATGATAATCGATATCTTCTGAGCATTGTCCGAGTCTAGTGGGGTCGTTAATGCTGAATTACGTCGAATGATCTTCGGAAGAAATAACTCGCCCACGATAGATGAACTAGTCACACTCCATAGTTTGCGCCAGCTTGGTCACGTACTCCCTGTGCTAGTCCGCCAACTTCCTCGAAAAGCCTTTTTTCGCACAACCGCACGAAGCGTAGAAACGAGGTTAAGCAATGACTTAGCAGCGTAATATGAAATCCATAACAAGCAAACTTGGCTGCGCTGGTCATTGCCGTCTCCTCCCGAGACGGGACACACCACTGTTTGGAGACATCAGGCACGGCCCAGTCGTGCGTTCAGTAGCGGGCATGCATCCAGGCTGTTGCCTTCAAAGTATGGCTCCCCTCCCGATCTCCCCAATGAAAAGTCCGCTGACACCTCTGTTTGGCGCATCAATTATATCAGCTATAGCGTAGCTACCTACGTCTACCTCCCCAAATCATCGGTGAGCGAAACTACACAAGTACGCTGGAGATGATAACGATGATGCGACCGCACTCTTGTTGGTGTCCTGAGGTGCCTCAAGTTATCGTCGATGAAGTTCGCAGGTGCATATTTGGAACAAAGAAACTCACCGCACATCTAAGCTCAATCATATCTGAAAACATGCTTAGATGATTTGGAAGCGTTCTTCGAAAGCCCACCTATAGTCTTTCCCAACGAGCGCTTGGACATTAAAGCGTGATGAGTCAGTGTGAAACCGCTCATCACTAGAGTTAGCGCATCCCGTCTTCGTGCAAAGGGCCCAGAAGATGAGAACACCTGGCTTATGCTTATGTTTTTGACACGATATTCTCGTCACCTACCTAGAACATCTTTCCCACGTCATGTCATGTAGGCAAAATAGCTTAACCTACGGTAGCCCATAGATTGGACTGTTTCGATGGCTCACTACTGGCTTCTTCCTTCCTGGGAATTATTATCATAAAGAGACTCAAATGAGATTGGGTTAGGTCTCTCGTTAATATCACTTCCCAATCTCCAAGCTCATGACAAGCCAAGGTGATTTAGAATCCAAGGTTATCATCACTGTCTTCCGGTTCAGACTTCCCCATATTTTTAGCGTATTTGAATAACAAGGCTAACAGTTGAAATCAGTGCGTGACCTGTGTAGTTATCCTAAACCTGCCTGGGTTTATAAGGCGTACAGGCATAAAGGTTGAGTTTATTGTCTTTTTCAAGCAATGGAGCCAAGACATTTGCTTTTCACTGGCTTTGATCAGTTGGTTCACAAATTACGTTAGATTTACGTTAGCATTGTTTCGATGACAGATATGACATCCGACTGTGGTTGTTTCGAAAAACTGACACCTTGCACAACTGTGCTTTTTATGGAGCCGCCATCGAATTTTCCCCCATGGCATGTGCATCATGTTGTGTACAAAAATCGGATTTATTCCCATGTACTCATCACCATGTGTGAGTCCCAGCCCGAGTAGTCGCAGTCATTCTCACCAGAAACCTACTGTGTTTCGGCTACTTTACTGGGTACACGCCATAACAGTCGAGCACAGAAGTCATGGCCAGATTTGAATCTTACTAGCCAATGTCCCTCCCTTCGCCTTCAAATCCACTGCCTTCTCCTGCAGGAGTACTAAATTGCACTTTTTCTAATGTTAGAACGGAGAAATCATATTTCTGCGTTCGTGTTCACATGTCATCATCTCTTTCGTATTCTGCTTAGGCCCACTTTCCCTCATATGTGGACTTTTACTCTCACTAGAGCACGTGATGGATTTGATATTCAGCGCTTCGTAGCTGAGTGCTACGGGACGTTCGTACTTTCCTGGCTGAAGTTTACGTTAGTTTTTTTGCACGTAGTTAAAAACTTTACAATACATGCACACTATGGGTCCCTTTTGTGAACATTCAATTCTTAGCCAGGTCGTCTGGCTTTCTTGTGCGTTTGACTTGCGAGGACTTTGTATTAGACCTACTCCCTAAATCCTACTCAAAACAATATTTGGTTATGGTTATTCCTGCGCTGTTCGTGGACTGGGCAACGTAAAATCTCTTGGCCGTTTTTCCCAAGGACAAAGGTACCCACCCTGTCTATTTCTGTCTTTCTTTCCTAACGTAATTTTCTCCCCTTGTTGTAAAGCAGTTACAATCATTTGCTTCTGGTGTACTGTTCTCCATGACGATGGTAGTGATGATAACAACCGATCTGTATGTGTAGGAAGTTGCAACCACTCATCCTTCTCTTCTTTCCTCATTCCCCCTGGTATATCTCCAAAAAGTAAGCAATTGGCCACAAAAGAGTCTCCGAATTTCACAAATCCATACTGCTAATTAGTTGTAGGTGGTTGCATGATTCGTGGAACTCACGTTCATATCACTCGTTTGAGCAGTCCTGTTCTGGTGCAGTAATTCTGGTGAGCTCACACCATAGAGAGGAGGCACTGGATTGGTGTTTCGCTTTTATTAGATTTCATCGGTAGTGCCCATTCGTGGCTGTGCTGGGGTTTAAACTCTGGACATCTGATACTCTGGGAGAGCGTGTTACCACTACTCCACAAGCACATGCTGCAAACACCTTACTTTTCACGTCTGAACAGGCGAACGTGTCCATGCCTGGGCAATGTGGGTGGCTTACCCAGCCCCTCGAACGACGACCCAGTAACTTTCCTGGTTCTATCGATCGATTGACCCGCCTGTCAGGACTTCCCAATCACTAGAATAACTGCTCCAGGATGGGAGGAATGCTCAGCCGAGAGCGATATGGGCATGAACCTACGAGCGAACTGATGTCGCCTGTTGTGACCGACAGGTTCACTTCTAGGATTTTTTAATTGTCGAAGGATCATCTGTTGTGGATGGTAGATAGATAATAATAGTTCAGTTGTAACATCTTTTCGGCGCCTAGCTACCATACCACCCGAAGTGAGCACGAGGGTCGAGATACTGCCAGGTTTCCCGAGGCTAGACAGGAGCAACCGTGATGCTTAACAACTGAACTATCTCAACTGGCGGACAATTGATACTGGACATCTTTTACAGCTGCATTTCGGTGGATTGCGAAATAGTATCTTATCCGTTTGATGATCGCTTGATTCAAGGTCCACATGCCAAAATCCATCGAGACCCACATGTAAGGTTTCATTACTCAAAAGTAATGTAGACAATGTCTTTGATAGCTCAACTTACACGGCATTCCGAACAAATTGGAGATTACTAGTTCGATTTTCATTTCAGCTTGCTTTTCAGTGATAACATGTGTGTCGGGGCTTTCCGTTCAGCCATTTCTGTTTACCATTGTTCTTGTCCTGGTAATCGCTACGCTGGGTACTATGGTTTTCAAGTATGGTTTTTCTTTTATCACCCCCCCTTGCTGTCTATTTTGGTTATGCGCACTAAAAATACACTCTTCACGTCTCTTTTCAGCTTTTTATAACCCATCGTAACTTATTTCTTCACGAAGAATAGTTTTCCGCATTGTGAGTGATCATACGATGGATGCCACTTGTCTTATCCGATCAATCGCGAATGAGCTCAGCGTGGAAAACACCAAAGAAGCGAAAATAAGATCGATTGTTCGAATGCGTCCCGTGCTGCGCGCCGTTCAACGCAAGCATGTCATTCCCTACGTATTGTCCATTGCAGAAAAGCACTTATTCAACTTGTAGGTTTTCTTACCTCACCCGTTTCATTTTAACCTGTCCATCTCCACATTAGCGCCGGTGACAGTGTGTCTGCTGTCTCACTGTTGACTCCTATTTGGGTGCAATTGATGCAACGATTGAAGAATGACAAGAAGGGTAAGTTTGCCTCTTAAGGAAGTCGTGTTTTACGTAACCTCAATGTTCCTTCCCATGTGGAACTGATATCACGAATCTAAAATTCATTCTAAATCCTATATACACAGTGCATTATTAGATCAAGTGTTTACTTTTTCATCCGGAGTTATTAGCCTGTTGACGCGAATGCTTGCTCAGTTTTTGTAGACCCATTGAGTATGAGACCAAGGGGTTCGTATACGTGGGCAGGTTTGAAAAGGAAGGAAATGTATTAAACTTTGGTTCGACACCAACGGATAATAGCTGTGAAAGGTGATTTGAATGATTTAGCCGACTGACGCAGTTGAGGTGAGCTTCGAGAATACTTGCAGTCATCCTGGAGATTCTATTTAAACTAACTTTTGACTTTGGCAATCCGTCGGACTGTTTCATCTGGATAGACGTCTTGTCCTCGCAAAATACTTGATACTTGCCAGTTGCTGGGCTTGGATTTGGCACAAATGTAATCGGGTCTCGGAAAATCCAGCCACTGGAATGCTTTCTTAGTGGGACATACAAAAGCGGTTTAGATGGTCGGGCCACGTGAACTCTTGGTAGATGGCCCTATGACCACGCGTTTGTTGACCGGTCTTAACAGCCGGTATATTTGAGTTAGGTTTGAAACGCAGCTCGAATAGCTGTCGAATATTCCGTGTGTCAGTTTTGGATTGGTATTAAGCTTGACTAGGGTGACGGGTGTTTGGGGATTGTATAGACGGTAATATAGGCGGATGAGAAGGTGCAGATGTTGTTGTGCAGTGTTGTAACAGTACAGAATGGAAACGGGGAGAGGGATTGGAGTGGAAAATTAGACGAGAATAAAGACCCTGAGTTCGGTTGATACATAGGGTTGGTGGGGTAGTGAATCCTGGATGAGCTGATCTACCAAGAATGCGGCTTTCCTAATTAGTAGGGTTTCGAACGCACTTTGCATCACCTTTAGGCGCAGATATCCGTGGACGCGTCGTCCGGTAGCTGATTAGCCTTGCGGCGTACATGTCGCTGGTTTTGTCTGTTGTGGATTTGCAATCTTCTATGGTCCGGCTTCTTAGCTGGTGGTGTGAATCTCCAAGTGCTTGTTGCCTTAATGACATATCTCAGTCCTACCTAGGTCGCTTGTCTCAATTCGGTAATTATCGTCGAATGGCGTTAACTTACTGTTGCATGTATTGGGGGATTCGGTTGGCTGGATCGCGTTCCTAGTATCTATTTGCTTCGTCTTATAGTTTTCAACACTTAGTCGAGTCAGGAAATATGTGAACAGTAAACTGTTAGCTAGTTAGTGATAGCAATGTTGCGGAATATAGGCAGCTCGAGTGTGCTGGTTAGTTGTTTGTTCTCCGAGGTTGGCAGTTCAATTGTAAAGGTTCCATCACCAGTCGAGGTGGTATCGTCAGTGCGGGGTTGAGGAGGCTAATCCATCCTCTTCTGCCTGTGCTTACGTAGTTTCTGAACAGTATCTGAAGCTATAAGTCTCGAGGTGGTTTACAGTCCCTTGACTGTGTAGTTCTTTTGTTCGTAACGGCTGATAGACTGGGTTGATGTCGATGTGTTTAGTGATCGGTTTTTTGTGCGGAGTGCGTTGCCATGGCAAACTCTCGTTCCCGTTCTGTTCTTTCTTAAGCAAATATTAAACTGATGTCCTTCTCTGTCTTCATGGATTGAAACAGGTGACATTGGATCATTTCTTCTGCTGACAAGCTTGTGTTCGTTTATTCTGGTGGCAAGCTTTCTTCCAGTCTGGCCAACGTAGTGTTTGTCACAGCCGTTACATGAAGTTTGTAGATCACGTTCGTCTTCTCATTGCATCCAGCCTTCTCTTTGGTTTCGAGAGGGTTTTTCTCCAGGTGTTAACAAGCTTGAATGCGACTGTTATTTCATGTTGCCTTAAATGTCTTGCGGTCATCTGCGCGACGTTTTCGAAGTATGACAGCGTAGTATTTTTCTGTTCTGGTTCTATTGGCAAAGCAGCTCGGCGTTGGTTTTGTAAAGATCTCCATATGAAGTTCCTTGGGTAGCCGTTATTTTGGAGTGTCTGATAAAGTCTTCGGTCCTCTTTCTTCGACTCTTGTATTGCAGTGCGTCTCGATCCGCTTGAATAAGACTCGAACACAGCTTCGTTTGTGACAGTTCGCATGGTTCCTGAAATAGTTCAGAACCTGGTCTGTGTGCGTCTATTTCGCGTGTACTTCATGTTGCAGTTGGCCATCTGTTATCCTTGTGACGAGCACATTTAGGAGCCTAAATTCATTGTTCCTTTCCGTTTCTACTGTGAAGTGGATGCCAGGAAACAAGTTTTTCAGCACTTGATTCGCTCGTGACAGTTAATTTTTCTTTACAATGGTAGATGTGTCGTCCACATATAGTATCCATATTTTCTGTTTGATGTCTGGTAGTATAGTATGCTCCAGTTTGTGCACTGTAATTTCCGCGATTAATCGCGAAACTGGTGATCCCATTGGCCCTCCTTTCAGTTGTTCATAATATCCTCCATTGAACTCGAAGTAGGTTGTCAAACACAGATCCGGTGGTTCGCAAGTCTGTCCTCTCCCAAGCATTCCGTTAGTGGTTCCCCGGTTGTCGAAAAGTTCAGCAACCGTCGTCCTCGTTGCATTTAAATCAACCGATGTAAACAGTGAGGTTACGTCGAAGGACACCATTATTTCGTCCTCGATTTTTTATTAGTATTCGTAATCTAAGAACCCGCGGTCCCTTCCTCGTAGATCAACAATAAAATTTAATAGGACTTCTTTTGGGTTCGGTATTTAGTGTTATTTAGGGAATGCATGCCCAACACATGTATGCACCAGCCACACCTTCCAACAAACCCACCATTTTTCTCCTTCTGGTTACTTGTTGCCTTGACCTCCCCGTTTTTTTAAAAATATTGTGTGACTGAGTGCCACTAGTTCCCCGCTCCTTATTCGGGGAAATTTAGTAAATCACGCGTGTGAGACATGAAAAAGTAGTCTGGGCAGCAGCATAGCTCGCCTGTCAGCTTACTGGCTGTTTAAGACCTGGATCCTTTTGATCGCTGCTGGTTGGAATTCCAACTGGACAGCCTCAGATGGCCAGCTGAATCATTGTTCAAAATATTCGGTCCAACGGTTCAAGTGTTGCTTTTCATTGGAGATGAGCGAGCCATTTTTGTCATTGGTAGTTCCATCCACTGAAGGTTCTATCGCTCCTGTTTCACGGATAGGCTAGATCTCTATTGTCTGGCGTGCACATTTTTTTTAGTCTGTTCATCAAGTAACGGGCTTTTGTTTTAGTGATGTGAAGAAGTAAAAGCGCACCGCCGCGGGGCATGCTGTATGGTCCTGCGTATGGTCTTTTGAACAGTAATCTGTTCGCTTTACGAGTTCCACATGAAATACTCCATATTGTTTCACAACACTGGATTTAAGAAAGGCATTTCGTTTGCATTCCACTGTTTTACGCATGCTGCCTGTAGTCACATGCAAAGCACATTTGTTTTCGTTACCGAATGTTACTGATGAAGTTACATACTAAGCGAGCTGGACCGGCACGCTGTAAAACGGTGCAGTCGATGAACTGAATTTCGTTCAAGTTGCCGAAGCCTGTGAGTTTTGTGCGCAACATCCAGTATAATCATTCGCATTCAAAGCTAGGTTATTCCAATGGTGAACTGCCTTGTTCGGATATTCACTGCGCCATGGTTTTAAACTTTTTCGGGCATTGTCTTCAGCATCGACTGACCTTGAGGATGAGCGTGATGTTTCCTTGTATCCGGACTTATTTACAAACGGATCATTCGCCTTTTTTCTTTCTACGATGGTTCAATTATATGAGTTCTAACAACGATGTATGGTATGGCATCATCTCTGCGCACATAAGTATGATGCCGAACAAGTGTTTTTGGTAGCCTAGCTGGTGGAGCACCATTTCGGTTTATAGTAACAGTCCAGTCATAGGCGCGTCTCTCCATCCATACCGCATATCTTCAAGATTCCCACTTTATTTTACTGTGGTTCGTGGGTAATGAATGCGGCATTGGCTGTCTCTAATGTGTCATCAAACACCAGTTCAGTTTTATCAAACATATAGCAAACGAATCTTTTTGACAGAAGTGTTTTTTTCGATGTGGATTATAAAGCTTTGTAATGGGGTCTTTTTAAAGGTGACGGTGGAAATCTTTGAGGAACAGAAAATATCGCAATGTTGTGGTCTTTATTCAGTGAATCACTGTTTTTAGGGTAAAGCACTATACGAGCTACTTGGGACACCCGTCGTCCAAGAAGCAATGTTTTTTACCAGTTGTTTCAAGTTCCTGGGGCTTATTTCTCCTCAATCTCGATCATCTCCAGGCCAATCACAGAGGCCTGACACGTCTTTCTTCTGAGCCCAAACTGACCCTACAACCCTCCCTCCGCTGATCATTTTACACCATATTCTTCTTCAGCACGCTCATCAATACAGGTTGTGGTTTGACTGGAGACCAGCAACAACCGACCGCCTGTCGACTGCGTTCGTACGTCGTGCCAAGCAATCACTGAACACCGACCCTAGGATCACCTTTGATAGTAGTCCGACGTAACCTATAGAAAAGCATTTTTCGCAGGGATATTTAAACCGTATGCGTACCGCACTTACGTTAGTAACCTTGACATTAGTCTAGTTTGCCTTCATTATTAGGAATTTGGAGTGTTATTCCAGTTGGAATTTATACTGTGCCCTTCAACGTAACTGTCTTATTTGGTCTATGGGTGGGAGTTCCTTTAAACCGCACATCGCGATGGCTCAGTATTTTGAGGTACGAGCTACGAACTGGAAGGTCCTCAGTCCGAACCCAACCGTGACTTTTCGGTTGATATTGTTTTAATTTTGGCGACCCTAGAGAATCCCAACGTTTCTGCTGCTTTCGGGTCATAGCTGAACCATTTAATTTTTTGTAAATCAACGGTTCCAAAAAAGGTTCCAAATGGTTCCAACAAGGCAGTAATCCAACTGCCAGGCTCGGAGAACAGACCAATGGCTAATCAGCGCACCCGAACTACCTATATTCCGCAACATTGCCAGGCAGTAATCATATCCCAGTTGATACGTTGAAATTCATATCCGGTGATTTTTTCACCGGTGAACGTCACGCATCACTCAACAAAATTACTTTTCGGTGGAAAAAGCAAAGTGACTGTAGCTGCACCATATTCACTTCATGGCATGGTCATTTACAATTCTTTCAATACTGTTACCCTGGCATGTGCTTCACTTCTACAAAGTGCAAATTCATGGTGTGGGACGTATAGTTTTTCAACATGCCTCTAAGCATTCAGAGAGTGACACTGGAGGTTGTGGAACACTATATGTATCTCTGAAGTTGCTCTAACAGTAGTGTGATAGAAAAATTCAACACACGAATCTCGAGGACCGACACTGCGTTTGTCAACTTTTGTAACCTGTGGCATTGAAAGGCATTCTTCCGGACTAGCGAATGACATTCTCATACCAATTTGGTTTTGACGGGATACTCACCAGGAACTCATCTGACTCTCGTTTATGATGTTCTTAAGCAATTTGGGTTCAAGGAGAAAATAAGGTTGACGGAAACTCGGAGGCTATGCCTAGCTGATGAGCCGTACGAAGGACGAAACCGGTTGTGGGCTGTTGGAGAGTTTTCACTAACCTTATGAGTAGTGCATTACGTCTTCTGGACTAGTTTCTGCACCAGCGTGTGAGTTAGCAGAAATTGATGGTCTTCTACCTTTAATCTTGGCAACACACGTCTAGTTATCGTGCAGCCTTACAGTTCGGACCTGCCAATCTTCCATAAGCACTGCTACCGACAACATACAGAGGGCCCACTCTCTCTCTTTCAGACATAGGGATGGGGGAGGACACCGAGTCTTGGCTGTTGTTGATTCTTCAGGGAAGAAGAAGAATGGGAGAATGTTACCCCATATGGTACTAACAGCACAGGCCGCCTGTGATTCGAGTTCGCAAATATGCTAATCACTAATTATAAATAACTGACTATTGGTAATCTCTTCACCCACTAGGTCTGCAGATCTTTTTGATATAGTAGGCCTAGATAAACTTAAGAAGAGCAACGCGTCTACAGACCTATTTATTCCTACGCTTGGAGTTGCTACCTGGCCTTTCCAATGAACTTCAATTTTGTTGTGGTGCAACTGCCCATGATGATTCCCGCACAATCACTGGATTGCATACCTAGACAACGGTAACGTATGAAGATAGATTTTTGTGTTTGGTTTGCGTCCTCATCAGGTTGTCAGGTAAAACAGCATTCAATTGGACAAAAATGTGTCGTTATGGTGGGATAAGGTACTAGTTAATGCACACACACACACACACACGGATGTTCGGAATGATAGACTGTCATGAGTCACCGTTTTGTCAATGTATATCCTATTTTGTATTGCTCGTTCACACCCTGCATGCTGCCATGTGGCATCGTTGAACATTTAGCTGCCTGTGGATTCGCGTGGCCCAATTTATGACTGCAGCAGATCTTGATGTTAAAAATGTGGGCTTTTAGGGCTATCATTGTGACCGGCTGGGAAAAACACCACACCATTCCTCGCATCCAAACCAAACAGTTTAACTCAAATTGAGAATTGGCATCTAGAGCATGTTTTAGTTTTCATTTATGCCTTCGCATGCTTGATCATATTTCTGGGCAACTTTATCACTTCACGGAAATTCGCGCTTTTTAATTTTTGATGCTCCACACAGAGAAGCGAGTGGTTTGTCATGCAATTATTGTCGTTCAGTCGGATACACTTAACTTGAGGCGAAGCATGCTTCCCCACTCCCCTACCCCCAGAAGCTTTTGGATAGTGCGCCGGCGCTGTATTCGAAATAGGTGTCAGATTTTTGTGGTTGGGTGTTTCTACATATTTACCTCAACCATGCTTTAGTTGCGCTCGATTATATCAACGTATTCACATCGTCTCAGTTGTGAAATTTTTCACTTTGGAGATTATCCAACAGATATGTCAGAATTTCGTCATCCCAATCTCTTGACACGTTCACCAACTGCTCCCGCCCTCTCTTCTCTCCTCTATTGGTCTGATTGCAGAAGTGTTCGACTTCATTGCAGTGCAATCCCTCAGCATGGAGTGCCTGAGATCTGCTGTCGAGTTGTGTACGGACGTAAATTCCTCCCCCACTTTGTCTTCCACGCATCGTACTTGGAGTAGTCTTGGTTTGTGCGTAGACGCAATCAGTGTGGTTAATCGAAGGAGGAGGCAAGAAGATCGATGGTTCGCCACGTCCGACCTCCTCAGCTATGCGGCTGTGTGTGTGGCCGATGAAAATGGGGTAGGTTCCAGCAGGATGACTCTTCAGATCAGTGTGCTTCATCCGTCCAACAAAATTTCACTTTCTCTGGTTGTTCTTTTGCTTCAAGAGACCCTGACCTCTACCTTTGGTATCCAAAATTCACATAGTCTTGAAGTCGTCTTTGTTCCATTATCTCATCGTTTTTGTTGTTCGGATGTTGTCCACTGAAACACTTTTGCGGTATAGTCCAGAAGTATGTCGACCAAAACCTAATTTACTGTCTATTTTATTGAATCATTGAGTTGTGTCCCGGGAATGGCCTAAAACAGATGACTGAGCAGCTACATCCTCTCTCCACAACCCGACCCTTGTCAATTCAGTAACTTGGGTTTGTCCATTCACGTCGACTAAACTGTCATGAGAAAGAACCGTCCACGCCACTTGACTGTCAAACTTACTGGCCACTGCTCCGATTCGTGGCGTTTTTTACAGCCGGACCACCCTAGCATACCACATCCATTGCAGGTTCCCCGTCAAAGTCAGTTACTCTGCTAAATCACTCATTAAGGTAACTTGTGTAGATCAGAGTCAAACACACAAACGAAACAAATAAGTCGCTCCTTTTATGTTGACGCTCTCCAGGATTTACGAGATTGACGACAATAATTTTGTATCGAAATTTGCCAAGTGCGCTCATCTGCAGCTTCGTAAGCCACAGTTGGCTAGTGCTAGATCGATTTATTCAACTCGTCAACCACCATGGCTTTGCTCGCAGACGTATTTGTTAAACTTTGGACTAACCATTACGATAGCGCACTCACTCTCTAACCTTGTTAGTGTCCTTGTCACTGATGTCGTAGGTTGCATTTGCGAAGCAATACGCATTCAACCTCAACTTAGTCGCCTTAGTCACCCTACCAATCATTCAATCAGTTCAATTTATCAGCTATAAACCGTGTACTAGCTGCTGGTTGTGGCACAACCACTAACCCATCGCTACGCACCACTACGCTCCTCAATAACGCACTGATGACGTCACTTCGACTGGCGATGAAACGTTTGCAATCAAATTGCCCAGCTCAGCGAACAAGCCAACGACCATCTACGCTACCTGAGCTACCAACATTTCCCTCTATAGAAAAAAATATATCTACCACGTCGATTGGCTCGCCTGCAAGCATGAGACTATGGTCTCTGGCACGACATGCCACCTCAGCTTATGTCGAATGTGATTGTGAGTCATGAAATCCGTGAGTGAGATAGACTTTCTCAACTGATTAATGAAAATTCTCGAGAGAGCCAAAAGGAACATCTAGAGCAGAATAAAACACATCGCATTGCTCTGGACCATCGATGGTCCTGATGCTTTCGAGTAGTTCGGAAGCTTCACGGCTTATTTGTATCGAAAAAACGGAGGAGGTGTAACTGAGGGCTGATATTTGTGACGTTCTGGTTACTACTGTTAACATGTATTGCGAATTATGCGATCGTGAGTCCTGGCTGTGCGAAGTCATTTCCAAAACCCACTTGGTGTGCTGAGAGTGTACTGCCTCTCGAGAGCAATTAGGTCCTTCCTCCTGGCCACCACTCTTGCTGAAACAGGTTGGTATATTCAGTATAGTATTTTTGAGCGACTCAACACTCGGTCTGGTACTAAACCACGCATTCATTCCTTTCTGTTAGCCCACGTTAAAGAAAGATTTTCGGTTTCGTTCGTTTGCTCACATCTGTTTCCTACATTTTGAAAATGCTGCAATACACAACGTGATCTGTGGAGAGTCATGGTGTCTAAAACTCAGTTGCACACAGCTTGCACATTTGAGCGTCACCTGCGAACGTATGTCGTCGTGTGTGTTTCTGATCCACAGTGGGTCTATAGCGTGTGAGTGAAATCCCACACGTTGATAATCGATCTGAGTTGAGTATCGCGTAGTGTTCTCGTGTCACGTATTTGTGCTTTCTGACTCTGGCAGCTGCTTTTCCAGTAGTATAAGAAGTTCTACTAGAACGTTGAATCTCGAAGTGATTTGTTTCGGTGCTTGGATTGATGCAAGTTTTCGCTGAATATTTAACTGCCTATTACTCCCTACTGGTGAGTGGTAGGACAAAATACTTAACTTAGGTATTCTCTCGAATGTGTTTTCCTGACGAGCCCATCAAATGCACGATCCCACCTCATCTGGAGTAGACGTGATTCGTTGAACTTCGTTCTGTGTGTGCTTTTCAGGTTTCCTTTTATGAAGCGGATGGTTTTACCGTATTTTCTGTTATATTTGTTGTTTGTTATTTGCTCGCCTCCGTGTTTTTTCTTTTTGAAAAAAAACTGCAGCAACTTACAGGGGTCGTCAAAAACCTATCCTAGCTCTTCGAGGGTTTCATTGTCAGGGTTCGCACCAAGAATAATGAACTGCATCTTGTTTCCATGCCTTTGAAAATCTGTTCGAAATCATTACCACAGGCTATTCAGAGGTTCGCTGGAAACGTTAAGCGAATAATTTCCACAGCCATATGTGAGGTAGACGTTAGGCGGAATGTTGTACTGTTACTTCTTCTATATTATGTAATCTTGAAGTGGGCTCCTTCGGATAATCCATTAATTTAAAGAGACCGAAATGGTCACCAGCCTCTTACTCCATCCGTGTCAGACTGACCAGTACGTCCAAGAAGTTGAGTTTAATTTCTCATATTTTATTGCCCCCGAACCTCTTTTTCTCCTACAAATCCCAGGTTCGTCCTACTCAAGAGTAAGGCTGTCTACCTGAATCTCAGATTTAAAACTTAAAAATAGACTATTCGGCTCGTTGCCATCAAGTCTCTCTCACTGATCGTCAGCCTCCTTTATTTTATCTTTCGTATCATAGTTGGCTGACTTGGTGTCGTGGTGCGTCGTTGCCATGGCGGTTCGTGCGGGTGTGTGGGTAATGCCCTCATCAGTTCCTAGTCTTTTCTTGTATTTTGACCGCCCCCAAGTGTGCTCCGCAAGGTGACAAAGAAGGAATTCAGCCTCTGGACACAATATCTGCGCAGGCGCATATCCCTGAATTTTGTGTGTGTTAACAGGGCAGCCCTATTGGGCTGCTGGGTTGTTAGCTCCTTTCACTTGGCTTAGCCCACTTGTTAAGACGGTTTGCTGGAGTATGCCCATCTATACGTGCATACAGCTACTCGGTGTTACAGGTGAAAAATTATTGTCTTGTCAGGGTTGAACACGGGGAATCGCTAGGTTCTTCGTTTAGCGATACTTCCACTGGTGGTCGGGATTCAGTGCTTCAGTGACCCCGCGATCTATACCAGCTGAAATTCAAGGCACAGTCATGCTAACACGGCAAAGAAAGAAATGTCGCGCGAATCTGAGCGAGTAATCGTATTACGAGGTAAATTTGTGCTGTTCTCTACGATAAGGAAACAATAAGGGGTTTCCCCCAGGGCGACCAGCTTGTCCAAATTAATGAGAGCAGCGATGCTGCCTTTCCCCAAAGAAAGCTAATTGCGTGACTGTGACCACCGATGAATTACCCAATGCGGTCGAAAAACGAATAAATCCTACCTGTGTGG
Source organism: Clonorchis sinensis (assembly GCA_003604175.2). Taxonomy (NCBI): domain Eukaryota; kingdom Metazoa; phylum Platyhelminthes; class Trematoda; order Opisthorchiida; family Opisthorchiidae; genus Clonorchis; species Clonorchis sinensis. Next base: position 182,094,022 of record CM030369.1, on the reverse strand, counting down.
CTCCAGCACATCTGTTTGATTCAATAACATCAGGAGTGAGATGTCTATGCTCTACTTCCTGTTGCCTCCATCCAAGTCGCCCTCCCCGCAGGCAAGTGGGTCAAACTTTTGAGTCGTTGGTTCCGGGAAGTGTCCCCTAAGCAAGCTGCATCATTTGTCGCCTTGAGGTAAGAATACTGTGACAAAGACTACGGGCGCTGTCTTGGAGCAAAGCCCAAGATTTTCCTACTGCTTTGTGGATGGTCCTTTGACTGAAGTCAAAGGCTCAAGGTGAGATACCTCAAACAGTCCTCTTTCTTTGGCGTGGACACCAGGGAATTATCCTTAGGTCAAACCAACCGTTTTACCTTATCCTCATCTCATTTGGCTTGCTCTCACGCATCACATCACCCTTTCTTGTGTCGCTTCACCCATAACTCTCCATCCAAACCATCGAAAATGTTCGGTTTATGTCAAATCATCCGTTTACGTGGTCGCACTCAATGTCCGCACTCTTCGTCAGATTGACCGATGGACTTCTTGATCGTCCTTGAAAGCTGATGTCTGTTATTTATCAGAAGAACACCGACAAGACACCACTACGGTTATCTGGTGATCGGACTCCTGTGAACAGCAGATTGTGCGCCATGTGACAAACTGGATTCATCTAAGCCCATCAAAAACAGGCAAAACGCGTAACTTGTTCTTGATTCCTTCCTATGCTCCAATGAACTGCAGTAAGGATACCAACGAAGACCAATTCTATCGCGGTGTTTCGAATCTTCTACGACTAGTAAAAAACACATGCCACAATTCCGGCGAGTGACGTGAACCCACAACTAGGACAGATTAGTGACAGTGAATATCGCTTGTGTGTCACATTTGTCGTTCCCGCCCCAAGAACGGACTGTGTCGGTTGATTCATTCAGTTGTGCGCAGACTACGGCTTATTTGTTGCAAACACCGACTCAGCACAAAAGACCGCATAGCAATTAGTTATCGGCGGCGATCGCTTGTTCAAGGCACCTTCACGAACTCCAAATATACTTCGGCACGAGCTTGACTGGCTATTTGTTTTCCGATTGTGAAGCAAAGGTTTTTTCCCAACTCGAAACACACTGAATTTAAGAACCATCGATCAGAGAATAGCCTTGTACAGTTGTCATTCTCCTTGGAAGTCATCAGCAGTGCGTGATCAAAGCTTGTGGTTCATCTACGAGTGGCTGATCAACAGTGTGACTCAGTCGCACTTAAGAAGGATAAAGCGTCACTCATCCTTCAGTCACGCAATTCATACCACGTGGTCGCTTGTTGACTGTCTCCTCGAGTGATGGATTTTCAGATGGAAAGCTCATGCAACTTATGAGATGTGCAGGGCTGACTGTCTTCAGCAAGGATGAAGTAGCTTGTGGTGCTTCTCGGCTTTTCAGCACAGACTGCATTCACTTACAAAATGAAACCTTTATTGGAATTTCAAGGTCTCCTCATACTACCATAAAGACTTCCTGTTTTTGTCAGAAAACAACAACTGCCTGAGGAATCTTTACTATGTATAAAACAAAATATTGTATTTTTTGTGAAGGTAGGGCTGTGACTCCCTGTACAGAACTAAAGGGCCTCCGTAACTAAAGAATCTACTGCTCATTGCTGGGAGTGAATTGTACTACATATAACTGAACGGCTACGTTGCCGAAATCTACCGACCCTACCCGCTGAATGTTCCACTGGATAGCACGTGACACTCCTAAATACTTTATCACGTGGCCAGGTCGTCGTTATTTTGAATGCTACGTTTAGATCGCTACTTGAGGCCACCAGGAATCCATCTTGTGCACAGTTTGATCAGCCCACATCGTGTGACCCGCCTACCTGTGTTATGGATTTAGTACACTCACATTTACCCAGGTTAGCCAGTTATTAATTATTTACTCTGCACTTGGCTAGAAGGATCAACTATTTTCTCCATTCCACTACCGTAGACGCTGAGATGCCTGATGAAGTAGTCTGCCCTAAAAGCATCACAGCCTGTGTATCCCCTACCTGCTTCTCATCGGTACAGCATGAATCAACGTGTTTCCTTGTTTTACGAAGCTTCTTCTAGGGTTTGCATCCCAGTCCACATGTTACCCGTCTCTTGTTTGTATTTTCCACTACTCAGTAGGGTTTAGTTTGCACAGCGTTTATTGCTTTTTCATCTACTATTCAATTTTAAAGCACATCAGTCCAATTACGATACAAGTGCGTACAGCGCTGGACTCCATTTTCGCTCTTGTTGAAAAGTGTAAGCAGTGCGCATCAATAGTCGTATCGAGACTCGAATTCTGGTGATCGGACAAATTTATTCATGGTTTTGTCCATGGGGTTGGGTTGCCTGTTGGCAGGGGGATTTGAACCAATATTTACTTTAATGCACCTTTATTACGCCAGACAATATGTGCCTTTACACCTCCATCTTTGTAAAATTCAGGACATAAATTGACGAATGATAATGTTCTCGCTATCTCTTCTGGTCACTTGGCTAGTGTGAGTCATGTGATTAATCCTAATACCGCTTTCCGAATACTTTACCAAGTACCCATCCACCCACCAAAATCCGTTATCAATATCTGACAATAGATGAAGCTATCGCGACTCGCCCATGGAACCCGAGTCTACGCACTCAGAAAGCGTTCTCACGCGCATCGAGTCTTCCATGAGTCTGCTCCCCGACCTCAAGCTTCTACGTTGGTTGTCGGTCTTGAGTGCTGAAATGATCCCGCGGGCCACACCAGCTGTACCTTCGTTCCACAAGGGATAACCATGCTAGGAAGGCCAAAAAGGAAGCAGTCAGATCAAGACCGTACTACGAATGAAAGTAAAAAGTCCTTCGCTGCGGAGTTGTCTATTTGAGAACACCAACTTAACAGTTACGGACTATTGAACAGGGGAGCAAAACTCTCATATGCATCTCGTTTACAAAACTGAATATCCATCTTCTTGAACGCGTCTTCCTGAATAATCTGGATATTCATTGACTGTTACTCAAATGCAGGCAAATGCTACAAAGAGACTCCACAAATTCCGTAACAGATCTCACTTTTCAAGAGACGCAGAGCGGATTTACGAGAAGACATACTACTCGGATGCCTCATCAGTAGTATCCATCCTTACACGAGTAATCGTGTCCACCGATGTCCCTCCTCAACCCCTTCCCACCACACAAGTAAACGTCGCTGGGTCATTTGACTCTAAGTTATCTGACCAAAGGACTCTGACAAATTGGCAAACGGGCAACGCTTGCTGAAACCTTATGCTTTCTTAAAATTGTTGTACGCCATGTCTCCGTAACACGCATACAAGACCCAAACGTGGTTATGCATCTCAGCACGCCAAGCATTAACTCAGCTCTTTCACATTTCTCCCTCCGTGTGTCCGGTGACCCAGAAGCGGTGACTCGTGGACTATCAATTAGACGGATGCCGTTTGCTTTGTCGGGGGCACCATTCGCCTTCCGGTGCTTGATGCTTCGTTTGATGAAATGACAACAGAATGTTGCTCTGTACGGGGACGATATCGTCTACTATAGCTATTCGGAACCAGAACACGCCATTCATTTGAAAATCGTACTGAATTGTATTCTGGAAACTGGCCTGCTGATAAATGAAGCCAAGACAAAGCTCGCTAGAAGTTCGGTGGTACTGCTCGGGCATAAAGTGGGTCGAAGAGAGGTTAGCTCATTGGCAGAAAAACTGGCAAAGATCCAGGACGTTGTAGTTCCCAATTCGAGATGATCCTTACGGCAGCTTCTCTGACGAGTATTATATTACAGCCGGTTTGTCAAGGATTTCAACACGATTGCTGCTCCATTGTACTACATACTGCGTCAAAATCGGAAGTTCGAAGTTCATATCACGGATGCTGGATCATCACCCAACCCTCAGACTGCCCAGGGTCAGGGAGTTGTTTACTGTTGCAGTGGACGCTAGTGACCGCGTTATCGGCGCAGAGGAATGGAGTTATCGAATATGCCAATCGTATCGTGACTAACACTGAGCCGAAATACTCAAGTATTGAGAATGTTTAGCGAACATCTGGGCCCTGGATTAGTGTGGGCCATAATTTTTGAAACAAAGGTTTCATGTCGAGACCGATCATAAGCCCCTTTATTGGATTAGAACCACCAGAGGTCCTTGCGGAGAGCTCGCGCGCTGAGCACTTCGGTTACAAGACTACGACTTCATGATCCGGCACTTGCCGAGGAAGGAGAACCACCTGGCAGATTGGCTGTCAAGAACAGAGGCTGGAAATGGGGCCCCGAAGATCATGATAGACTCCAATAGTCTCGTCATCGAACAGAATCTCGGAAGGTTGGTGGAAGTACAACAGCAGAGTTTTGTACCACGGAAGCTGCAGCCGCCTTGTTAAACGGAAGACATATTGAGAACACGGAGGGAGACAGATCACTGGAGACGTTCCAAGAGCACTTCGATAGGCTGAGCCTGAGTAAAGCTGGCATAATATCCTGGGATGCCAACGATTCGAGTGTCGTACTGCCCGTTGTGCCTCGCATCTTGCGACGGGAGCTGATCCTCGAATGCCGCGAGATTACACACACACGATGCATCAAGACATGCGACTTACTTCGGCAGAGGGCCTACTGGCCAGGGATGAGAAATGAGGTAATGGATTATGTGTTGGCCTGTGAGCGGTGCCAACTGATGAAAGGGGATATGACATGGGCAACTCATCCCGTTTAATCTATTCCTGTATCATAGATCGGGAAGTTATGGTCAGTTTACATCATTGTTCACTTTCCGCTGACAGCCAGTAGAAATCAGTGTGTCGTAATAATGACAGAACACCTGTCGTAGTGAGTCGAGGTGGCAGTCATATCAAATCAACGGGTGAGGACGACCAGTGAAATGGTAATGCATCATACCATGGCCAATCACAGGTTATCAACAATGATGCCAACTGATCAGGAGCCGTGCTTTGAGAATGATTAGTTCAGGAGTTGCTTTCGGCAGCTAGGCATAAAGCGGCGAAGGACAGCACCTTACCCATTGCAAACACACGACCTAACCGAACGGTTAAGGAGACCTTGGCGGCCAAAAGAGGTGATTGGAAAGTGAACTTTCCGATTGTGCTGTTAGCACATCGTGCGTCTATCCAGACAAACACAGACAGGTCCCGATTCATGTCGGTGTACGGTCGACATTCACGCCTTCCAATTGATCAGAAAATCGGAGTGTGACCGACAAAATGTCTGTCTCCGGAGGAGCTAGGAGAGGAAAAGCGGAGAGCCCGAGAAAACTTGACCGCCGTTCAACAAAGGACTGAACAAAAAACGGCAGGTAGGAAGGCACGACCATTCCTCATAAGCGAAAAGGTCAACTGGAAGGATCAGCAGAATCCTGGAAGGAATGAACTGGGGTGCGAAAGTTGGCCAGTCGGTGGCAAGGCCCGTTTGTCGTTACCGGCCGTCAAGAGAACGTTTATACAATTCAGCACGGTCGAGAGTCGAAAAGGGTAAACGGTGACCAGTTTCGGAAGGGACACGATGCACTTGAAGAGGTGCCGAATATACCAGTTGCTGATGCTAACCTAGCTGAGGCCAATGGAAGATCGATGGCATGCACGCATTCTTTGAAGATGGAAGATGTGTAACAGTGTATACTGTTGATGAAGCGTGCAAGTAGCCTATTGTCCGGTGTCCAGGCTCCGCCCTCGTATCTGACCGAAGGTGAAGGTTACCTCGGAAATTGTGGAACTGCTTTTCAGTGTTCGTTTATGGTTTAATATTCGAAGAACGTTTGCTATAGAGGAGAATGTTGATAACTCAGATAGCGTAGATGGTGGTTGGTTTGTTCTTTGAGCCGGGCAATTTGATTGCAAACGTTTCAGTATCAACCGAGGTGACATCATTACTGCGTTGTTAGGGAGCGCAGCGGTGGGTCAGTGGTTGGGATCTGTAATGATGAAGTACGTCAGATGGTTTTCGGAAGAAATAAATCGCCCACGATAGATGAACTGATCACACTGCATAGGTTGCGCTGGTTTGGCCACGTGCTCCGTATGCCAGTCGACCGACTTTTCAGACCGTGACGTAAACAGTCTTCACACTTTTGCCCGCAGATTCCACTTTATCCTTGTTATGGTCGTATGGATCGTTCGCTTTTCGTTTTGTAATCCCTCGATTTGTATTGGCCATAAGAAGAGATCCTGAAAACCATAATGTTCATCAATTTGCGTTCTGTTTTTGTCCAACATGCCTTTCAATCGATCGTTCCAGCTCAGGCTATTATGTGGCTTTTCCTCGTGCTGTTCGACTGCGCTGTCTTTTTAATGCTAATTTTTGTCCTTTCTGACTTGCTCCAAATGTTGTTCATTTTTCCCGTTTGTTTAGAAATTGATTATGTTTCCAAAAGTAGGCAGAATATGTAAAATGGTAATCAAGAGGTTTGGCTTGTTGGAAGTTTCACTGTCTTAAGTCCATTTAGAACGAGAGGCAAATGTCCTGATCAACTTGGTATTCCCACAGCTAGCACAGAACCTTCTGCGGCCTCGTGAAATGAGACGTTCGTTGTTAATTTAATGGTCTGTGTTGTATCGAACCAGAAGAAAATAAGGTTTATCATACAGGCAGCTAACGCTGTTCCTTGTTCATTAAGGCCTAAACAGACTGGAAAAATACTAGAATTTGCCTGTGCCTTCTTTCCCTCTATCAAACTCTCCGTTTGCCTGAACCCACTGGTTTCTGCGTCTACCCCATAAATTCGATATACGCCCTCAATCCCTCATTCACTTTCGACCGTTGACATATCGAACCAATTTTGGCGAACATTTTACGCGCGTTTTTTCAACCACTTGTGTTACCGAGAAAAATCGTTCACCTGTAGCACTCTTACGGTGCCTAATTGTCATGCCACGAGAGGGAAGCACGAGAGCTGGGATATTGTCAACTTGCCCAGGCCTAGACAGGGAAGTAGACAGGCAGAGATCGGGTTCGAACCACAGACCTTCCGGTCAGTAAATTCGAGCTCCAACCACTGAGCCATCTCGCCCCTACTTGCGTTACCACATGCTGTGCGCACATGGTTGTCGCTAGTTCAGATCGACTTGCTGTTCTCTGCGGGCTTTCTTTGAACTTGCACCAATTCGTACAACTTAGACGGAATTCCCCATAATTTGAGGTTTCTGTTCCCTCCATATACGTATTTTTCTACATCTGATGCCACATTTTATTGGTAAATCTCAAGACTTCGCAGTCCTTAGCTTGTGCTTTTGCGCGTCACTCAATTGGGCTTCCCAGATTACATCAAATGTTCTACTGCTTCAATCTGAGAACCAGTTGGTAAACAACCGAAATAGTTCGACTTATACGCTTACCTGCATACCGAATCGGTATGCAGTTGAGTAACAGCAGTAACCTTGTGATTAGTGTACTACGTTTAAACCGGCATAGTTCTTTTGTATACCTTTACGAAACTTTTACTTATCTGATCGCTCCACGAATGCCGTGGAATTGTGGTTTGCAATGATGGACCCAAAAATGAAAAAGTGAAGTCGAATAAACTATATTACTTAGCGAAGACGCACGATCCTGGCTCTATTAAACCAGCGAAAATCAATTGCACCACACCTATTCGCAATATGTTGTGTAGAGGTGTTGTCAATCTGCAATATGTCGCTGGTCCTGTCGCCTTTTTAAAAATGTACCTCTGGCACATGTTTCGCTTTTTCTGTTGGCGAATGGTGCAATACAAGTGCCGTGTTTTTGGATAGAGACTGTCTAGATCCGGCGGAAATAGCCCTAGTGACCGATGCTCCATCAGCGTCAGGCGTAATAACAATGGACAACGCTTCGTATAGCTGTGGCTGGGAAATGTTTCCTTCTGTCTAGCACAGTTATTACTCGCTATTTCTGACTAAACCCGAACACAGGTAATTCGTATTGGGAACAGTTATCGATGGTGCATTGGTTTACTGGACTGTAGGTCGCTGTGAGTTACCTATCTACATTTTGGTCGCGCACTTTTCTGTACAGAATTTATTTTTGGGGTTTGGCAGACCACCCAGGCTAGTGAATCTCACCAGAAGGGAATTCCCATCTCACTTGAGTTTGCGGTTTCAAATTGGAAATGCAGGCCACATGTTGGCTGGTGCAAGCTTCTGGGGCATTGACTCATTTTTACCTTTTTTTCAGAGTACATAGTGTTCACTTGACTCATTTTACTGTCTTACTAATCACATCTGCGTCCCCGCCCGGAGGCACTCCAAAGTAGCGTCCGCGTTGTTGAAAATGTATAAGTATTTCGTTAAGTTCGTTGGTGACAATATTGTATTCGTTTGACCTTTAAACGTAAGCCTTCTAGATGCATTTTGAAACAGGAATGGTGGTACGTACGTACTTGAGAGAACACATGTCAGTATTACATTAATATTGATGTGGATCTTGAGCTAGATAAGGCGGAATATGAAGTGAACTTAGACGATACTGTTTGACTTGCACCAGGTTAGAAGATTCGAGGTGCATCGTTTGGGCACGTTTAGCTCAGTCTCAAGTCCAGTAAACGTAGCGGACGTATTTGACTTCCTGTCTGGTAGCTCCGCTGGATTCTGCGACACTCCACTAGTTGTGTCTTCCTCCAAGCACCTTTTGGAAGCCATATAGGTTTCGAAATCTCGCCTCACTACATTCATTCATCAGGCAGGCCTGTGCTTAACATCCCGACCTTCCCCTTCAACTAACTGGGTTCGAATTCATGTTCGCCTCGAAATGGACTGCCAGTTCACATTTTGAAATGCTTAGATGTGTAGAGTTTAATACTTTAGTCTTGCATAATTAAGAGTGCCTTTCTACGGTGGTCGACTGATCATCACCAAACCTAAGGTATTTATTTGCCACTGTTCAGCTCGTTGGGCCGCTTGATTCGGTACATGTATGATAAAATTCAATTTCGTAAACCGAGCTGCTTAAAGCCTGGACTAGCCAGGCAGATGACCCGCACAATTGTCGCGCAGCTGATGGGATTAGCCCTCAGATCTACTGATGTTGTGACCTTGAAATGAATCGCAATTTTTAAGTAATTGACGAATAGAACACCAGTTAGTGGGCAGACATTTCTCACAACCTTTCCTGTGTTTAATAAGAGTGCGAAATCGAAGTTCCCAGACAACCTTGGAGGTGAATACAATTTGCGGTTTCCGGATTGATTGGACAGGTATTCTGATGACGGGGTTGGGGATGCACACTACCGAATATGCTGGTGCTAGCGCACGATTAGGTTGGTTGAGGATGTAAACAACCGGTTATCTTAATTAGCTGCAGTTACGAACATTTCTACACCATCGTGACCAAACTTTTGACGTCAGCAATCCAGGGGATCGTTTTACACGGTTTTGCACCGACCGCCGTTCTCGAATGACCTTTGCTCCCTTTCCGTAGAAGCTTGTTCGGATCAAACATATCGTACATAATCACGCTCTTTGGTTTGTACAACGGCTCCTTGTTTCATTCCTTCCTAGCAATTATTTCATAGGTTAGTTAAATCACAGTCGGACTGAAGCACCCTCGATGCCATTGTTATCATTCTCTCTATCTCATCAAGTCTGCCATAAATATTCGATCAAATGGTATTTATATGTGCGGTCTGTCTGCCTGTTTTGCGATTTCTCACTGTTGACATCCTAGTCGTGGTAACAGCGTACTAGGCAGCGAGGGAAGGAAGCAAAGGATGCGTAGTTCATCATCGTAGTGTTTTTCCGCGAAGCTGATGACGGAAACTTGTTGAGCCCCAGGAAGGGTGAAACCGGTCTCGGGCTGTCGGAAAGTTTCCAGCAACCTTATGACCAGTGTGTTCTGTCTAGACCAACCCTATTACTGTTTCTGTCAGTTTTGGATTGACATACTTTGACGATTCCACAGACTACTCTGCTCCGAAGTTTGATCTAGTTGTATGGAAACATGCTTCAATAATCTGGGACAAATGTCATCCTAATATCACCTAATGAGGCGTGATAGTACAAATCAGACTTGGTATCGATTTTTTCTAACGATTCATTCCTTTCGTTTTATAGCTGCCGGTTGTAAAACCATTGAAAAAGACACCAGCGATTAATCCCGAATAATATGCGAGTTTTTGTTTTGTTAGGTCTATCCTGTGTTTGGGTATAATTCTCCTGGTTTATGATGTTCTCAGAATTTCATGTATCACTGCAAGACTGTAGCTCATTTACGGTGATATCTGTTGTTCGCCTGTCATTCAACTATGGGTTGCTGATATACTGGAGGTAGATACTAATTAATCATCGGACAGTATTGACGTCAATAGTCTTGACTTGAAGCGATTGTGATGAGTGTTTCGACATCTGAACACAGAGCTACTCCCATCTATGACGAATCGAAGTGACTCTACGCGTTTGGAAACGGGCCATGCACGGTGCCTCCGGTTCCACGGACCGTCTGATGGAATCACTCAAAGAGGAGAGCCGTGGAGCAAGAACAGTTACAGGCAAAATGTTCCAACTACAATTAATTTGAATCGAGCAGTGAATTCATCAGCCAGTAATAATATGTATGGGATCGATCATCACTTCAGACCCCAAATTCCTTGATTACAACTCGAAGTGACGGATATTCGTCGAGGCTATTATCATTATTTCCAAACTCACAGCTCCCAAGACCTAGTGAACAGAAGTTCGGTTTCATATGGTTACAGTCTTTTTGTGTGTGCTGTTTTCATCCTTCTCAGCTTTTGTGTATTCATTGACCACTCTTTCGGTCAGTAAATGGCGTTCAATGTTCTTAAGTAAATTTGGAATCCTAAATAAAACCGCCGACAATATGCCGCCAGTTTCATATTGCATGGGACTCATCTCTCGTTTTTTTCAACCGACTATGCAGCGCAAAGACTACTTCGGAATTCAGTTGTACTAGTGCTTGAAATATCGAAGTTACTGTTTCTTGGTTAGTAGTATGGAAAACATGCAATAAAGGAGGGGTTCACTTGTGTCACAGCGCCGTTGTATGTTTCCGGGGCCCGGGCTTAGGGTTGGCTCAGGTTTTCAATTGGCAACTGAAGAAAGAAGGTGACGCTAACTACTAGTTCTCTCAGGTGTTTCTAGTTGCTCAAGGGTGATTTTCTGGACCAAGATGCGGTAACTATGTGTGTTGTAGCGTTGGTCACTCACTAACAACACGCTATTTCTTGCTTCATTTAAGTTGGGAAATAACTATTGCAACCTTCTGTCCGAGTTAATGCATCGCATGTCCACAAGACTTGAGCATTATTGATTTCTATCGAATTAACTTGGAATGTGATTCAGACGAATAACTCAGGCTCACATGCTGAATTACTTGAGCCTTGTGACGATCGAATGCTGTAGAATTATAGGTAGGCTTCGTTTCCCAAACCTCCTAACCCCAATCTTTGGAGACATTTTTTTCGAGGAACTTCTGTATCTTGGCCCAACAATCATTCCCTCTTCTTAAGGAAAACGAACATGGAAAACGAAGTTTTTCCTTGGAGGTGTCTTAGAACAGCATACTCGATCGCCAATTAAGGGAACGGATGTTGTGAACTCACGCACCGGAGTGGTGGCCCCTGCTCCAAGACGTCACTCTTAAGGGGTCGCTGTACTTACTGCATCATGGACGGAGCTTGGCCGACAGCAAAGAGTAAATGAGAAAGTATGGCATACTTTTGTGGTAGGTAAGTAGGCTCGTGAATTTTCTTGAGCAGCAAAGTCACCCTCTAAGGAAACCCATCGTGGATACTCTAGGAAGATGAGGGTAGGAAGCCACATGGAAATTTGACTTTGCTCTGGGTTCACTATACTCTTCACAATACCCTATTATATTTGGATTTATATACGCAACGGCCTTCATCATCCAGTTTGGAGTTTCTTGCAATTGGTCATTAGCTCTGTTCAGATTCTCGTTCACTTTGTTGTTGACTGTCACAGACATAGCAGTATGAGGTTCCGACTGACTCACTCATGTCTGGGACGAAAAATGAAACAGTTAAGACAGCAATGATTGCCGGCACATGATTGAACTAACTGACCATGCCCCAAACGGTTGGAGCCATTTTCTCACAAGCCAAATGATGTTAGTCATTGCCATTACCATCGGTGCTGTGGATCACTGTTGGTTGTTGGTCCTTTTTGGCCACTGAATGTTCGTCTGTCGCTTTTCGCTGTCTTACTCTCGTTTAACCCTTATCCTACTTGTTTTCTCGACGAGAGGCTAGTTCTCACGAACCCACTCTTACCCATCTTTTTTTCCAGTCATTTATCGATTCGCCTCTCAATCTGGACTTCCCACCGGCTTTTTTTGTTTTTGCCGATACGGATTGTGTTCTATTCTCATCCTGTGCACGCGAATTCTTATTAGACGTTCCCTGTTTCTGTATGTCTATTTCAGATTTAATTCGTGACTTTTAGCAAAGAGTCTCAATAGAATCACTAAAATGATTCACGTGTCTGAATGTAAACTGGATGCCTCAGTAGATGAATTACCCGTGTGTACTTCGTTGCGGAGCTTAAGTGTTCAGCGTGCCTGTTGTTAATGTGATTGACAATAAACGAGCTTGCAGTGTGTCAAACTCTGGAAATGATTGTGCTAGGCTTCTAAACGCTCATTAATAAAACGTTGATTCAATCAGGATTACTAGTCGAATCGGCCAAGTCAAACTTGCTCTGATGAGAAGGACAAAGTGGGTTGGAGCTTGGAGGAGGCAAGTGGTTAAGATAACTATTATCTAAATTTACCTATTCTTCGCCTCGCAGCCATCTAAAAACAAATCGGCATCATCCCCTCCTGTATCTGCGATTGCCGTATTTGATGGCCACAACGGACCAGAGGCTGCCGAACATTGCTCACATCTGGCTCCTTACTTGCTCAGCTTGGGACTGTTGAAGCAATCTTCCGATCAGTCGCCGTCCATCACAGATCTACTGGCCAATCTGTTCTACCAACTCAATGAATCGGTGAATGAGGGACACAGGAACAACGTGAGTGGTCCGCTCATTCTTCCACACTTGCTTGTCTTTATCTACCACATTTCGGGACCGAATTCGTTTCATCTCAAAATCTTGTATTGCAACGTACAGTTTTTCTCGGTGTCAGAGTATAATTGTGTCTTCATTGTAAAGAACCTGTTCCGGATGCAAATGGCAACGGCGCACATAGCATTGTAGGCTTGCATATTCTGTTGAGTTTCTTCAGGTGTGTACCGTATTTGACGTGATAAGAAGAACCTGGGTTTGCGTTTGGCACCTGAGTCGTCAGATCACCAGAGTGAACAGCCGCTTCGAACTGCATAGTTCCATGGAACTACCCATGTAAATGTAAAAAAAATCATCTGTTCGATGTGTGAGGCCGGATCCCGTCTGCAATGTTATGTCAGTTCAGTATATGCAGTCTCCACTGGGTGTTGGGCGATGCACGATGCTGGGTGCGAGTGATAGGCGTTGGTACCGATTTGATTACAAATCTCTTCACTCTAAGTGGTACGTGTTCGGCTACCCGCAGTCGGAGTTTTCTTTCCGTGCTCTGCCCGTAGGTTCCCAAGCACATGCATGCGAGACGACGGATCACATTAGATTTTGTGTACCAACGATGGAAGCACTTTCACTTGTGGAATCGCACTGTGGTTGCAGGTGTAGAGGGGATTGGCTTTACAACCTTCAAGTGCGTTTTGAGACAATCTCTGAATATCGGGCGCATAAAAACATCAAGTTTTGGAACTGAAAACATGATATCCAACTAAGGACGTCCAGTATTCTGTTTTCACACGAATGCCGGTTGGTATATCCGTTTGTGCCTATCGCGAAGTTTTCACTTTTCCTCACTAGTACCTCACTGGGACAAAGCTAGTGAAGTCTAAGCAGTGGCTGGCCCACGGTCGCTTGCGGTAGAGGGATCTCAGGATGATTGTATCATCAAGACAGTGTAGCCCAATATCCAGGAATGATATCTGGTCGTTTTCTCCATGTTTCACAACCATTCTGCTCTTAACACTAGGGCATCGAGAAACCTAACAAAGTTTTCTGCTTCCTCTGAAGATTCGAAAACTAACCAGACATCGCACATATTTAACTATAACACGGTTTTTTGTATGGGGGCTTCTGCTCTCTCCTTCATGTAGCCCGTAAGACTGTCTTTAAAAACAGTTTCCAGTGAAATTCCCATAGCTATTCCGTCATTCTATCATTGGAGCAAACATTTTTGCTCGGTAACTGTAAGAGCATTAGCTCAGTGACCGATGTTCCGTCGTGCTGAGGAAAATCCCATATAATCCACTATTTGGTTAACCGTACGTTTGTGCTCATGGAGATTCAACTTGCATACGCCGACCGTTTACGTCGGATAGTAACGTTGCCCACTGAAGACTATCTCGTACGGTGTTCGTGGATAGCCGCTCACAGGTACTCCTCTAACATCTTACACTGGCAACTTCACTGCTGACCCGGCAGTCAGAGTGTTCCTACACTCATCCGCCAAATCTTGTGATGTATCGCTTTGCATGAAAGTACTTCACCACCGGCGAGAGAAAACAGAAATCCATCTTCGACTATGGGCAGCCGGTTAGAATGAACATACTTAGGAACCAATTAAGTCGTTCTGCTACCAACATCCATTGAAGCTCACCCGACCGACCACAACCAGTGTCGTCCATTGCTCGGCACCTGTTTGGAACTTGACTCTATGTTAACACAATCCTTCACTTATCTAACAGACGGTTACTCTGAGCTGTAAAGACACTCTTCATTGTCAAGAGGGACTATGTAGGCGAGCTGACCAATAGGTCACCAATACTGACGTTTTTCTACCTACTTCTCACCGTTGACAACGGTGAGGTTAAGTTGTACCCCTCTTGTAAGAGGAGAATTAAGCAAGTGATGAAGCCTTCGAAACTAAGACGTTTGTACTGTTGAATTGAGTTTTTTGGATGAATACGCACTATTGTACTGCTGTCCAATCACAGACCGTTGAACCACGGAGTATTGAACTCAAAATCCACTTCAGCAGCCCAGTGTAGTTGTAGCGTAGTAAATATTCTTGTTAACTCAAAATTTAACTCCGTTTTCATTTGTTAGTGAGTTACAGTTGATACCTTATTGCGAAAGGAACTAGAAGATATATTTGCGAAATACATTCATTTGCAATGCATTTTCTTTGAGAGACACCTTTAAAGCCGCTGAAAATTCTCAATAATCCCTGACCAGTTTCTTCCCTCTTGAGACTCACCAAACGGGCACAGTCTGTGAGTTTCTGCCAACTTTTTGTTCTACTTTAACCCAGATAGCGCGACTACTCGATAAATTCCAAGGAAACAGAAACTGGTCGTAGACTGCCAACAGTTTTATGAGACGTAATGATTTTCCGTTTTTGCTTACACATAATACGTGGTAAGAAATAGGGCAGGGAATGGATAAAAAATGCCATACGAAAAGACTTTGGCACAACAGGTACTGCGGTGCAGAATGACATTCAGTCAGACACGAAACACATCATTAATCACAGTCTAAAAAATCGTTCAGCTGTATCACCTTTTCGGCGCCTGAGTGCCATGCCACCCGAAGGAATCACAAGGGCTGGGATACTGCCGACTTGCCCAAGCCTAGACAGGCGAAGTCGAGAGGCAGAGGCCGAGTTCGAACCACGAGCCTTCCGGTCAGTAAATTCGCGCTCTAACCACTGAGCCATCTCACCTCCTCATCACAGTCTAATAAGCCGCCTCTCGACTTATTTTGAGGTTGGTGTTGGTTGGCCATGAGCCGTACTATTTCCCGTACTTTCGATCATATGATTCTGTACGCTTTGTTGATCTGACTCCTTCTTGTTGTATAATGTGAACAAACGTGTTTTCTGCTATCTGGTCCGAGCAATGTTTCGCACAAAATGAGTCCTGATTCCATGTGGTTTGCACTGGGTTCGGATAATCGTCATGTTTTAGGAAAGCTCCTGCTTCACAGTCTACCATTCTGTGAAGCTTGTGACAAAACATTTGGTTCCTATGTGTTCTTTTTTCAACGATAACCGAGAATTCAAAAACCCGACTGACACAGAGTTTAAGATGGAGTAGCATTTAAACAGTCTGGGTTCGGTTCCCATAAACAAATTGCCGTTACCTGCTTCTTCCTTCCGTATCTGCTCCCTTTTGACCCCAGCAGCAATGATACTTCCCTACTGTACTGAGGAGTGTTTGGGTGGGCTGTATTTTAACCATTCTTCTATTTTTCAGCTTTACCGTTGCTCCCTTCTAGACTCTTCATTGCTCACCCTTTACACCTGGTTGACATTGTGGATTAATTTTGAACCATTCATTTCCAGAACTGTTTCAACTGCTGTGTGTGCCTAGGTGGAGCAGTCCTGTCTATGCAAAGGATAGTACCCAGCGGGTTTAATGGTCAATTTAGTAACACAGCCAATTCTCTGAGTTGGTAAATCTATTCCAGCTTGATTTGTTGATTGGTCAATTATTAATTGAAGGAGATAATAGGGGTTATATCCCCACCCCCTAATAAGAATTCGACGATGTAGACATAGGAACATCCTATTGTGCATAGAGAATCTGGTTGGCAAGGATCATCCATCATACGCATTCCTTGCTGGAATCACCGTCACCAAACGAACATATGGGCCTGGGAATGGATGGCACTTGTGGAACGAAACTCAACCATGACACTGTTGATGCACGATAACCCAGGAGCCATTTCCGCCATAGATGAGCACCAACAAATATAGAGGTCCTCACTCGAGAGAACCAGTTCTTTTTGTTTTTGTGTTGCTGAATCCTGTTTACAAATGCGTGGCAGAAAATTAGGCCAAAACTGCTCTGCACAACTGCCTTCCATAGGTTGTCTTGGTCACCGAAATTCTCCAACCGGGACAAACATCATCATAGCGACCTTGTTCAGCTAACCGGATTGACATCGATGAGTTTAATTCAGCTGTCAATGCTAGATGATGAGGATAACCGTATCTGACTTAGTTTCATTGGGTCACGCCAGGGCAGAATTGACCAACAATGACTCTGAATCGGAACTGACGGACGCTGTTGATAACGCCCCATGTCCTCAGAAAAAAGTGAATGGAACCGTAATCAAGTTTGGTTTGCCTCATTCGCATGCCATTGCAGACCGAGCACCTGTAGTTCCAACATTGCGCCGTTCCCGCTCTCACGCAAACTACTCTTGCTGGGAATAAGTCAGCGGACAAAGCTTTAGGTATCAAATACTAATATCCTTTCAGTCCATTGCGCCTGATGTAGGGACTTGAATAAGGGAGAATATCTGAATTGTTGTCCGCTGAATAGTTATTCAAGTCCAACCATTTTAGCTCACAGGTGACGGCTACGGATGCGAAAAAATTTGGCAGCAACGCTTAGGTTGACGGACTCAGCCAGAAATTCGATATTGCAAAGGTAATCATCCAATACATGTAGGTACTCGTACTTATTTCGTAAATTAGGTCTGTGCATAACAATTGGAATAAAACCAATAGACTCCAGAACTGACGGGTTAGCGAAATTCTGTTGGTCGCGCTGAACTTCTTCATGACTCTGCTTTCCTAATCCTTGCAGCTTCACAACTCTGCGGTAGTCCGGTTTGCGAAATTTAACGCTCCAGCTGCTCATCTGCTAAAGTGGTATTTAGGCTGCACATCGAATGGAGTTAATTTTTTCAGTTTTCGGTTGGTTTTCGGGGATATTTACTCTTGAGTACTCATTATTACCTATGTTTCACAGGACAACTAACGCACTGGCGAGAAAATTTCATCTCATTAACGGAGAAATATCCTTATTACATCAGTCAACTCTTGTTTTTTTATCAAACACATGTGTGCTCTATTCAGGGTTTGTAATATGGAATGGTAAAGGTTGATAGTTGAACACCTGAACACCGAATATGATAGGAAACAGCGCTATCTCCCTTTCTGTTTGTTATTGCCTAAAGATTTGGTCCTCCGGAACCACCGCAACAGTGTGTGCTATCCATGGAGACTGCATTTCAACCGCCTGGGTAGGAGATTCACAAGCATGGTTAATAAATATGCCAAAGGAACTCCAAGTAAAAGCCCACTCAATTATTGGCCCAATCTGTCAACCGACGGGATTTCACAAATCTGAACCTTCACGGTGTGTCAGTTTAGCTGGTTCGACAGTCATCCGCGCGAGGTCCGAACAACTTAATGGGCACGTTTCAGACAGTGTCGTCGAAACTAGCACAAATGTTCAAGAACAAAGTCCTTCTCCAATGGGTGTCCCACCCACCAGTCCTCGTGAGTTGGCACTTGCTTTGACGGACACGATACACCGCCCCGAGTTTGCCGTAAGTTTCATAGCGTTTATTGATTTTCATGCAAATTTTTCCCAGTGCGAACCTTTTTTTTACAAGACGCTTTTGTTTTTGCCGTTTTTTGACTGCAGTTTACGAACCATTAACTCAGTATCCGTTCTCTTGGGAATGAAGACTGTAATCTGGAGTAATCAATGGTCACCCTTTTAATCTAGCGGGATGATGATGGGCTAAACATACGACATCACTGCTTCCAAAAGGAGGAACGGTTTCCATCAAAAGGGTGGATGAGCGTTCAGCCCTTCTGCTGTATTTGTGCTACGACCTTCCATTTCACTAACTCTTCCATTGATAAGCAGTGTTTCAAAAGAATTTCGGGGACTTGATAATCCTTACGAAAGTCGAAGTGCATGCTAATGTTGCATTCCCTTTCATACGGACCACGCGACGGTTCCGCTTACTTGGCCCCGGCAACGTCGATACCTTTACAACTTCGTTACTAAACCAGAAACAAATGGTTGGATGGTTGTGTCTTGGTGATTCATTTCCACGATCATTCATCTCTTTTCATAGGCAAAGGACTAATTTTTTAAATCGAAAACTTGGGTTTGTGATGATCGACTATTAACGTACACTACTGGCCAAGGAAAGGCATATGGGCCATTAATATTCACGGAGTCTGGTTGTCTCACACTGTTTTCCTCCTGTCTTACCAGACGTGTACTTAGCAAATGCATGCTGCTGCAGCACGGCAAATGTGTGTGGGGACTCAGGAGTGATACGATTGGATGCCTGTATCGTTTGATCAATCACAATTCAGATGCCATTCCATGCGACAAAACCTCACTGTCTGTTCGTGCTTTATGACCCGGCTGTGGCACACCCCGAAGAGCTGCAGTGTGAACGTGGTTTGGATAAGCTAACTCACTGATATGAATTTTCATCTGAATTAAGTGCTAGGTCAGACCTTGGCACCTTGGTCTACAACGCCGTTACGAACTCTGCACTGTTCATTCCATAGAGGATGACTGTCGATCGTCTCGATACATTGTTCGTCTATTCCACTTGTCAGCGCAGTTTTGTTCTTTTCAGTCAGTGTTTGATGAGCTTAATCAATCAATTTATCAATTTATCAGCAATAA
This sequence comes from Clonorchis sinensis, assembly GCA_003604175.2. Classification (NCBI taxonomy): domain Eukaryota; kingdom Metazoa; phylum Platyhelminthes; class Trematoda; order Opisthorchiida; family Opisthorchiidae; genus Clonorchis; species Clonorchis sinensis. Next base: position 182,074,613 of record CM030369.1, on the reverse strand, counting down.
ACCGTGTCATCATCATCATCACTGTCAGCTGTAAGAATCACGTACTTGTCGTGCAGTGGTTGTAGCTGCCACAGTTTCGTTCACCGATGGTTTGGGGAGGTGGGCTAGGTAGCTGCGCATTGGAGGTGGGAGTTGATAAATTGGTGCGTAAATACAGCACTGCCAATGGACTGTTAAATGGGGGGATTGGGAAGGGAGCTGTGCAATAGCTTGGACACACGAGCGCCATTGAGGGTGCGACTGGGCCATGTCTGACAAGGTCTTCAACCATTGGAGTCAATGTAGCCCGCGGGATCATTGCAGCACTCAAGCCCGACCACCACGTCAAGCTGGCAGCTTTAGGTCGGGTATAAACCGTGTGCCGTGGTTCAGCTGCTACAGGTTCGACTACCGGAAAACGGAATTGTGGGTCATACAGCCAAGCCTTGGAGGAAATGACATGTTCAGTTTGTTCGGAGATTGGGTAGTTATGCATTGAAGGAGATAGCTTTGATGCACGAACGCCACTGACCGCGATTGGGCTATTTTTGCCCGTGTCATTAGCCATTGGTGAGTTGAGTCGCGGGGTCCTCATCCGGAGAGGTGACAGTTGTCGACCCGACTAATTTTAGTGGTTAGTATTTTCATAATTTGTTGCCAGATCATACACTGTCCACCTCTGTCGCTTCCACTCAGCACAGGACTGGGCGAAAAGAGCTCTGCAAAGTAGACGGTCTTCCGGCATGCGGAGTATATGTCCCAACCAACTTAACCTATAAAGCGTTAGTGATTCATCAATCGCGGGAGAGTTCCTTCTTCCTAATACCATCTGCGTACCTCAGCATTGCTAATCCGATGTTCCCACCACACCTGACCAATGCTTCGGAGACACCGATGGTCAAGCACTGACATCGCTGGGCCTACAAGGAGAGAGTTATTAGTGGGGTGGGGAGAGGGGGGAGAAAAGTATGTGAAGGAGAAAGGAGGCGTCAGCAATAGCCTGTTTTCGCTTATCCGCCCTGCTGTATGCAGCGAGTAAGGTGATTCGGCTGATGGCACCGCGCGACGGCCCATGTGGCATGAGTTTATTGTTAAACGTAGGTTGGTGGTTGGGTGGTTGGGATGGGATACTGTCAGGGCGCTCACACTTAGACAGGAGGATGATTAGGGTCCTCGACCAAAGTCTTTGGCTCAAAAACCTAATCGCAGTGTTTGGCTGGAAATGCAAATGTATTGCCAGTTCTAAGGAACAAGTTGTCACCTTTTCCAACCCCCAACCTGGAAGATTAGGAGACTGTGATTGTCATACCTCTAACCACTGACCAACCTGGTATGAGACCCTGGGAGCGTCGCGCGGACGCCCCCCAGTATAGCTCAGTGAGTCGCCGAGTTACACAAACCGCCACACCACGGTAAGGTCCAGTCTCATACGACTGGAATAGGTGAAGAAGGGCGAAAGATTGTTGCACATCCGTAAGCGCCCACAGGAGTTCGTATACAGTGCCCTTATAAGGCAGAGAAATTCGGAGGGCACGCATTTGATCGCCAGACACTGCCAAAGTTTCTGACGGTCGCAGAATCAAAAGCAGCTTTCAAATCAAGAAAAACGACCAATGTGGGACGTCTGAAGGAGTGGCGCCGTTCAAGGTAAAGATATGGTCGATAGATCCTCGACTGGAGCAAAACCCAGCTTGTTCCTCACGAATCTCTCTCTCCCGATAATCCATCAACCTGCACAAAATAATGCCAGAGAGCACCTTAGATGCGACGGATACCAGGCCGTTACCACGATGGTTTTCACCTGACGTTCTTGCGCCGTTTTTGAAAACTGGTGTGACGGTTCAGGAGCTCCATTCGGCTGGTATTCTGTTTTCGTTCCAAATCTTCTTCATTATGGTTTTCAGACTGTTCACGAGGACCTCGCCATCTTGTTTGAAGAGTGTGTGGTGCAGATCATCCGGCCAGGTGTCTTGTTGCGCCTCGTGATTGACATCTGACGCTGGATTTCGGTTGCTGATGGTGGGTTAGTGTCAATGTTCCATTCGGGCCCGCTTGTTTCTTTCAGCAGTTATTTTGAAGGAGACTAGCTGAACTGTTCTTTGAAGTACTCAACTCACTGCTCAAGACGACGATTGAGGGAGTGAACTGCCGTTCTGTCTTTTTGTTTCATTGACACCTGCCTTCTTTTGACCGGTAAATCGAATCAGTTGAAACAGGCGCGGCTGTTGCCTGAAGCGAAAGCTTTCTCCAACTCCTGGGCCTTCGAAATCCACCAGCGTTCTTTGTCATTCTTCAAGCTCCTGATTATTCGGCGTTTGAGGGGTCTGTGTGCACCATCGTAGTCGCTAGTTGCTGGTATGACCTTTCTGGCAGCAATTAGATCTGCTGATCTCGAAGATGTCGAATGTTCAGTTAGTCGAGTCAGATGGGCTGGACAAACAGATCTGAAATCCGAGAGTATTGCTTCTTTAACTCGCCTCCACTCAATCTCCAAGCAATCTTCGTCATCCGCATGACTGTGCGTTTCCGATCAACTCGATACTCTTGAGCCACTTGTCGAAGTCTATGAACGGAGCTGCACTCCTTTGGCAAGCGTAATGCTGACGGGTAGCGAGGTGCCAACCGGGTCCGCACGATGGCGTGATCAGAGTCAAGTTATGTACCCCAGAAGGAATGACAGTCCTTTAACTGGGACTCTCCATCGGTTGTGAGTTCAGTTTAATTCTATGTTGCGATTACCATCATTGTTCCAGACCACTGTTCTATGGTGCGTTACTGAGTCATTGGATGTGATGGACGCACTCAAAGTGAGTAATCAACCGAACAGCTCAACTTGCCAAGCTCGCCCTTCCTGCTTCAAACCAAAGCACATCTCGCTTCGTTCCTCTTATCACTCTCGAGTTCGAACTAGCCTTTAGCACAATGCAGTAGTGTGTCTGGGAGGTTGGGAGGACATTGTTGGAGATGTACTTTCTGAAACATGGTTTCGCATCAGTGAACTAATTTGACCCATCGGAGTACATTTTAAGCAACAGTATCCTATGAAAGTAAGGTTAAGCCATCATTCGAGATGTTTTTCTATCATTTGGACGATAATCCACTTCGAAAATCGAAACCACTGAATCAGTTATTGTTGACTGTCCGAGCAGCTGCGAACATCCTTGTCTGGACACCGCACCTCACCAAACCGAAAAAAGTGGTCTTTTCTGAGAGGGAATGCACTGTTGAAATACTCATCAACAGACCAGTTAGTGGCCTTTTCTGAGGGGTGATCTATCCAGACATGTTTTGTTCACCATGTTTTGAGGAACGTTTGTTTTGACAGACGTTCAATTTTGTTGATTATCGTACCGTATCAGCATTCAAATCCAGCCTCTCACTTTTCCATCACCGCTGTCTGTACCTGTACATTTTTTCGCGAACTCAACCCTCGTCTTCCCTTCAGGTTCTGTGTTTGCTGTCTGCCTAATGGCCGTTATTATTAATTGCTGGTGGTTCACTCTGTCCAATCTGCAACCGGTAAAAGTACTATTTTTGTCTTGGTGTTCGTGATAGTTTTAGTGATTTCTCGCCAATCGAATTGGTCGAGTTGCCTACTACTAATATTTCGTTTCTCACCTTCACTATCTAGAATGAATTTGTCTCTGTTGTTCGAACCGGTGGTACGGTCTCTACTGTCGTCGGCCGGGGTGATGGTTACACTCCGGTGACCACAACCTTTCCCAGTGAAACTGTAAGAACATTCCAGAAGTCATTGTTCAATGATATCGTCCTTCCTAGTGCGGATGCGCAGACCCTCCAAGTCCCCGCCTTGAGGGATCCCAATTTGTCGGACTGTCGCGTCGGTGGCTTGTCGTGCGTCAGTCGCGCGCTTGGCGACGATCAAATGTTGAACGGTGTGTCCGGACTACCGTCAGTGACCACATGGAAGTATAATAAACGGACCGGACAACGTCCATTGTGTCTGGTGGTTGCATCAGACGGACTGTGGGATACAGAAAACTGTTCTCCGGTTGAGGTGGCTCACATTGCTCAGCGATGGTTCAAAGAACACTCTGGAGTTGCTGGACAGGTAGAAAAGGGTCTTTCTCGAGAATTAACGCAGCTCGCTATTTCCAACGGGGCGTCAGATAATATTACTTGTCTGGTATTATGGTTAAATCGATGGATACCGGATGATTGGACCTCAGATACCCAACCAATACTGGGTAGGAACGTCAGATGGCCACGCGGTACGCGAATCACTTCTTTGGTAGATTTTAACTCACCGGAACAATTGACTGTACGTGGACCTATGTGTCCCTCTCCGCTGTCACTGCAACAACGTAGCTCAATGTATGCTGAAACGGCATCTACAAAAGGGATTCGCTACTCCAGCCCACCTCGCAGTAAGAGTTAGACGTGTCTCTCCTACTCTATGTCAAACATGTTTGAACATATCCACAAGGAAGCAATTCTGGATCTTCCTTCCTCACTGCTCAAACACAGGTTTTCCTTTATCCTCCTTCGTTTCTTGACTCCACAGCAAGTTCCTGACTTCGAGCGGCACAGCTAATCGAGAAGGAGGACACTGAAGAGAGTTAACTAACCGGCTGTTTGCCTTTTCGCATTTCTTTGACCAGCACTTAGTTCCGCTAAGTTCTTTCTTATTTGACATCCTTTGTGCCTTTGGCTGGACAATAAGCGTGGTTTCGAAACAGCTGATGTGTTTTCTATTTATCTGGTTCAGTCAGCGCACCTGGATGTAGATATACCAACCAAAGTGGTGACAATTTTTCGCCCTTGATACTTTATTCCCACTAAAGTCCGCCCTGGGCAACTTGTCAACCAATTTGCTTTTTTCGATATATATATATGCATAAATTTGTCAATATTTTTTTCTGGCCTATTCTGCCTTTTCTGCCTATTGTGTGGGCAGACTTTTTTATATAGCGCTAGTTTCTTTTTAGAACTGCTTTATAGTGACTTAGTCGTTTCGTTCGGCTCATGTAAACAACTCGATGGCTAGTCAAGTGGTTATTATCTCTTTTGAAGGACCACATGAAGTGATCTGGGAGGGAGTTCACCATTAAAAAGGCGACTACTACTACTGCAGTTAGTCAGACTCCCGGGAGCTCCAAATATTACACCCACAGAGTGGAGAGTGGTAAACACCCTAAAACAGGTGATTACCAAGGCGGATAAGGGCAAGGCCACTGTTTTCATTGATAATAGTGATTATCTACAACATCTAGCTAAAGTTCCTTACGGGCAGATTAATAGTTGGAATATTACGTCTACAATGAATAGGAGTAAAGCTGGAATTGGCAGAAATTTGCGGTCCGTGATATGCCATTTGGGGCAAGGTAATTGGTATCGATTGTACCCCAGAAGTGCAATCCAACCACGGCTTTATGGCCTACGAAAAATCCATAAACCAGATGTCCCAGTGAGACCGATAGTTGACGGATTAGGTTCCCCACCCTGTGAGCTGGCCAGATCCTTGTCAGGTATTCTAAAACTCCGCACTGGGTAATCTAGTACTTACATTAAGAATTCATACGAGTTTGCCAACAAAGTAGTGGGTGTCACCGTGGAACCAGACGACATTCTTGTAAGTTTCGATGTCAATTTGTTATATACAAATGTGGTAAAAGGGGACTCTTTGAAAATAGCTAAGCGACTGCTACTAGCAGATACCACCCTTCCAAAACGAACACAGCTTACGGTAGATGAAATAGTGGAAGGTATAAAAGCATGCCTGAATCTCACCCACTTCGTTTTTGACTCCGTGGTTTACACTCAAGAACAAGGTCTAGAAATAGGTCCCCGATATCCTCAATTTTGACAAATACTTTATGTAAGATTTTGAACAGAAAGCTTTAACTGGGTTCCCGTACCCAATAAAGATATTCTGACGTTATGTAGACGACACTTTCATCGTGAGGAAACGAGACAAGGTCAGTGAGTTTTACAACTATCTGAATTACCTGAATCCACACGTCAAATTTAGTATGGAGATAGAATCAACTTCGGGTACAGTGGCCTATTTAGACTGCATGACACATAAGGTCGGGGGTAACTAAAGACCACAATATACGATAAGCCAGCTGACGCTGTGGCAGTTTTGAACTACTTGTCTGGCCATCTGAAGTCGGTATTCGCTAGTATTTCCCCATCAATGTTTAGTCGAGTAAGAGCCCTGTGCATAGAAGTGATTGACCGGAAAATGGTCCAACTTGAAGTAAAGAGCAAACTTCGAAGTAGTGGATATCCAGCTAGTTTGATTAGGCGTTAATTACGAAGGGTATTGGTACCGGTGGTGAAATCCAATAAGGAATGCATTGGGACTGCTGTTATTCGATGCAAACTAGGAACACCGGAAGTCATTTCAAGGATTCTTAACACGGCCAACTTAGGAGCAGCTTTCCAGAAGGGAATCGTTGTGTGCTCTGCACTGGTGCAATTGAAGGATCGTCTCCCGGTGAAAAACCAGGGACTACAAAATTAAGTGTAACGACTGTGCTAAGGTCTATATAGGACAGACGGCCAGGAACTTCACACCAGAATCGGAGAGCACAGAAGAAAAATAAACAGGCCACCGGGAAACGCAGATGAATATCGAGCGTTACTGAAAGACTTAGCAATGGTGGACATGTACTGGACGCGGGACACAAAACAAATCTCGAGAATGTTGGAGTTTTGAGGTGGGGACTACGGTCCACGCCAGAGACTGATGGCCTAGGTGGTGGAAATCACCAAGGCTCCCAGTGTAAATGGAATAGAAGACTTAGAACTGACAATCGTGTGGAGAGCAGCTTAGATATGAAGTGCACTTTACCTCAACGCCCCCTCCATAACTAAATTGTGCTAGCCCACACAGATCAACGAACTATACTAGTGACACTTAAGGTGAATCACCAATTGAAGCACCTTGAAGTGCAAGATTAAGGATGCAAACCCCATTAAAATTTGAAATTTCCTCATCCCATCAACTGTGAGATTTAGGCGACCACACTAACCCACAAGACCCCTTGACCTTCAACTCTGATCTAGTGTGCTTATCTGAAGAGATCCTATTGTTTTGGTCCTCTATTTTAAATCCTGGCTAACTTGATAACCTACTCACTTGGCCTGATAAGTTTTTGTCCGTTGCCCATTTAAAAACGACCGATCGTTTACCAAGCCCTTCTGAAACGAAAATACTACCTGTCCAAACTTTGCGCATGTGTCTGAGCGCAGCGGTGTGCGAGGCCATTAGAGTACACGTGTGTGGAAGTTTTGATCTAAACCAGTGCTTTGTAGCCTTTTTCCATTCCCTTTCCACAACAGCAACGGCCTTCGCACTCTCAGCCACTAATGAAAAATTCTCAGGGATATCAGTGAATAACTACTTAATGACAGCTTCTGTTGGTTCTGTCCCGTTACGTTAATTAGTGGGAGTTTTGGCACACAACACGTGCATTTTGAGTCAGTAAAATGTTTTCCGATACTCCTACATAAAGTCTCGTTACGAATTATATTCAACGCAAGTGTAAGTGGATTTTTGCAGCTACTCGTTGTTGGTTATACTTTAATCGAAAACTCAATGCGCATATCATACTGAGTGGCGAGATATCATGTACCTCTTTTTGCATTCATCGAGCACGAGACCACCGTCGTAATTGTGATTTGTTGTAATTTGTAACTACAGATGGTGGTAGCACGGTGAGGTCCCCTTCGGTTGAGAAAAAAGCAGAAAGGCCAACCAAATTGTAAGATTCTTGCATAAATTCATTGTTATTCTGATTTCGCTCACTAGACCGGTAAGATCCTGTTTAATATCAGCGGGGTCCTCCAAACGGATTGTGGAAAGGGGATTTCCTTAGCAAACCAAATGTTTTCCAAAATTTCTATTCTCAGCGCATTCCCAACGGTGGAAGAGATGAATTGCACCGATGGGATTTCCTGCTTGCATCTGTTTGATTCTAATAGTGTTCACTTGTTCCGACCATCCCATTTCTGGGGCAGCATACGAAACATCTTTTTCAGCATAATTTCACATTCAGGTTCAGAATGATGACGTGTATTTTTAAGCTCAATCGGAAGCGCTTCCGACCGATGAATTGCTGACTTCATTGTTGCTGCCAACTGCGCTGTCCGAGACGGACGAAATTATTGTTGTAAACCGATGGAAACGTAAAGTTTGCAAGAGAGGAGCACATTCATCGTGGTTTCAAGATGCATCACTTTCACAATGAGCTCGACATAGCTCAGCAGTTAAACCACGTGACCACTGACCAGCAGGTCCGTGATTTGAACCCATAGCTGGCTGTTCGATCGCTCCCGTCTCAATTTGGCCAGCTGAGCATAATCTCAGCCCTCATAGTTTCTTCGATTCATTTGAAAGCTATGCAACTGAAGTGTACCACAACCGAGCGATTAGTATCATATTACTATTAGTTTCGTGATGGAGCTAATGTTAAGTTGAAAGTCCCTGTTTCACTTTGAACACACAAGTTTCAGTTTAGCTGACGTCTTGCTTCTTATTATGATCATTCAGACTCGTAGCAGAGAGCCTGACTGGGGGGCGCCTTCAAAATCCACTACAGTTCAACTGTGAGATTAAAATTAAAATTACCCTAATCCAGACCTGAGTGACAAAATACGAAAGCTAATCTCGTGCTGGGAATGGCGTGTGCTCTAGTGGTGTTACTGTACTGACCAGTTGAGTTCACGGAACCGTGTACATGTGTCCCGGGTTCGGATCACCATAGCTTATGGTAGGTAGAATGGAGGTAGTGTAAAACACAGGAAGAAAAGAAAACTGGATTAGTGACTAGAAACAAGAGAACAGACACAACACCCTCGCTGGTTGCATGACATCACCGTGTCTGTGATCATCTCCGACCATTGGTGTGGTGCACTTCTGATAATGCACGGTCGCAGATGACATTCACCAGTTCAGCAAAGACCCTTTGTAATGTTTCCCGTCTCCAAGCCATGTACTGTCCACCTTGTGGTATTTAGTCGGAACCTCGCTCAGCAAACGACATGGCGAGGAAATCGATCTGGCATAGACAGCACGTGGCGGAGCCAACATAGTTGGAGCAACGAAATCAAGTCAACCGGAAAAGCACCTGGATTTTTGCCAAAAATCATTTGTTGCACTTTTGCATTGCTAGTCCGATGTTCCCATGATACTAGTGCGACGATTCGAGGGCACCTAGGGTCAAAGACAAGTAATCTCTTTGTCTTGAATGCAGGGTACCCAAAGTTCACAACGGTAAAGCAACATAAGACGCACTTCAGCGTTGTAGACTGTGGTTTTCACCGACAGGCTAATGCCACGTTGACTCCGGAGGTACCATGAATTGCAGAGGTGCCTAAGTTGAGGGAAAACAGTACTGGCTTTAGAAGTCCCAGCGTTCACTTTATCAGCAATGCTGCCATCCTACTTGATGCCATTATCTAGATAGGCAAATCTGTACACTACCCGTGGTGGTTCTGATGACGTGACCAGCTTGGGTGATGAATTCGTTTAATCCTGTAATATTGACTTGCAGTTTGAAGATGCAAAACGTATTCTAAAACACATGGTATCATTATTTAGGTTATTTTGTGTACTTTGTATCTGGAAGAAATCTGATCCGAGTAGTGGAATATTCTCCGCATAGTCCAAGATATCCAACGGGGAGAAGCTTCACGGCGGCGGTGGAGGAAGGCAAACATTTCTTTGATGGTTAATTTGATTACAAAGTTTAAAAGGAAAGGTGAAAGGGGTAACCCTGTTGAACTCAGGATTACTTTCGTGAGCCCAGGGATGTTTGAATATAAGGATTGTAAAACTATGTCGAAAATATTCGGCATGTCTTTGAGTGAGAGACGTCACTAGAAAGTGGTGCGATAGACTGAGTCGAACGCTTCTTTGAGATTTAAGAAGACAATTGTTTGTTTTTCTGTACATATGGTGGTGTTCGAGAGTCTATATAGTAAAGATGTGGTCAATTCATCTGTGATTCGCACGGAATCCTGCTTGGTTTTCACAACTCTACCCATCACAGGCTAGTAGTCCTGTGTACGATTATACCTGTGAGTAACTTGGAAGCGGCGGTGATCAAACTGATACCTTGATGGTTCCCACACTGAGACTTATCAACTTATCTGGAACGACACCAGATATATGACGTTCCTGTGGTACTTCATTTGTCTTTCAACTGGTCAGATTTTGAACGTTTCCTTCTCCACTCTGTACCAAAACAGGGGGAAGGCAGTCAGGATCGAGTTTCTTTTTTTAACTTGACCGAGCACTCAACGAGCCACTGAGAAAGTGTGAGTCACTGGTAGGTAAGCTGGGCATCAAAGGCTACCTAGATTGTTGTTCAAAGTGGTCTGCCCATTGAAGTAGGCGGTGTCACTTGGAATTGGGTTTTTTGCCATCTTTCTCTGTGGTGAATTCACTGATGGACGGCTTTTCGGGTGAGTTGAAAACGAAGTTGATTGTTTCCAATCGCCACAGCCTTTTCCACTTATTCGGATCTTTATAACGGTCACCTCTCCCAGGCATTCTTGAGACTGCGGGTCAGACGTCGTTTCAAAATCTCACTGAATATTATTGTCTTACCGGTGGAGTCGCTTTTATCCCTCCGACCAGGGACGTGGGTCGATGTGAGGTTCAACGTGAATTGGACCGGTGTTCCGTTTTAAGATGTACAGGGTCGAAGGCTGAATTCATAGCGCCTGGAGGCAATAATCGGTGCTGAAATTACAGAGCCACAAACCGATCTGGTTGTATTGGTATAGGTGATGAATAGAGTTGCAGCTGAAAAATGAGACCGGCTTCAGCTCCCAAGCTACACGGACTGATGTGGCTTCCAGAATGTCTAAAAAGAGTTTGTTTGAAATGCCCACCTTAAGTAATTGACAAATAGTCTGACTCACAAGGCAATCGGATTAGGTATGGTTTTTTTCCGGGGCCATGCGCGTAACCTCTGACTCAGCAGTCTAACTCACTAGGCAACAAGTCCTAGGGTTCTCTTAGAGGACCCTGCTAAGAACCAGTGACTCAACAGTCCTACCAACGTGGCTACTGGAGGCCTGCCTAGCCCGAGGGTACAAGCAGTTAAGGATACCTCTCTTCTAACGCCATTGCGCACAGCGGGTGGCTTCCAAGCCTTACCAGAGTCTTGGTTTTTAGAACTAGTTTGACCGCACTGGATAACGCACAGGCGGCCATGGTCCACTATCGGGCGTTCGGAGTGCGCAGTTTTTATGGTCGACATTTTCGAAAACGTTCTTCCTCGGGGAGGGGCGACATTCCTGCTTTACCGTGGCCTGCAGATGCATGGGTAGTTGAACCGCGGTAACTACGGTGCACATGGAGGTTGGATTAGTAGCCATGTGGTGTAGATGCGCCAGACTGTGCGCTAAGCTCAGCGAATAAACCAGCTCTTCCCTACTCATTGCAGTGATTTACCTGCAGCAGAAATTTCGTTATTCTCTGTGCAACGTTTTCGGTGATGAGAGCAGTGTCCAATGCAATAACATGGAATGTTTTAAATAATGCCACATTCCTGCTTCCATTAATGTGGACATACTAGTCAACTGCAAGGGATGCGTTCCTATCACAGAGGACAGTATGAATTTACTCACCAAACCACCTCTTATTACGATTACCCGTAGGCCTTCATCGAACGGCTGAACCCTGAGGAACGAAGTTCCAACCGGTGTAACCCGCGGGATCTTCACAACACTCAAGGTGACAGCTATCGATGGGAAAATGGGTATTTGGATCCATTAAAGATCGATGGCTTGTTGGTGAATTTCGCATTCTGTGGATAGTGCCTCATCAAGACAGCTATCGAACAAGGTTCATAATAAGCGTTTGTTGCAAACAACAAGTGCAGAAGTTGATAACTGATAGAGTTGTCCGCTATGGGTTTCCGTGTGACTGAAATCCGTTTGACCGGCTATCTGCCGCTCGTGCTAATACATCTAAAATTGTCGTATATCCACTCATATTCATCCCTTGTAATGCGGTGTAGATCACTGAACTATTCAGCACAGTCGAAAAACGTTTTCTACGCTAACACACAGTTATCAACCGATACCGCACGGTTGGTAGATGTCAACACTGTGGTTTCCCATACTACTATCCTTTTGTTCCAGTAACTGTTCTCCACATTTACTCTGGAAGGTTGCGGTAAACAGATTTTCTCCTGACCCATAACTGTTTATGTTCGGTTTCTCAGAACTCTCTGATATCCTGCTACCATTTTTGTTCCTCTTGGATCTTCCTGAATCTTTAGTTTTCCACCAATCATATTCCCCACCTGAACGATAAGTCATACGGACATAAGTTATATGCTTAGTTGCAAATTAGCTTTCTGTTAACAGGATCCTTCGTTCATGATAGTCTTCAGCTGAGTGTGCCGCATTAAGGTCGCCTCGTGTTTCACTTGGAATGATACTCTATAAATCGAATTAATACAAACGAGAGATTCATCTGACATTTACTTGAGTCTGTCGCTATCACCCAGTTGACTGGAAAATGAGTGAAAAACAATCAGCACCTTACATGACTTCCGCACACTTATAGAGAAAATGCTAACTCATTCACTGCAGTCTTCGCTGGTGGTGTGGTCCCTTAAGGCATTGTCTCCCGTTCCAGGACAAAGTCTTCCTCCAAGAAAAATTCCTTCAATCGGAAATAGCATAGCGTTGTGACATTTAACAACATCCCTCCATGAACGGAACTGAATGGTGCTTTCCCGCCTCCGTCGGTTTCAGCGTCCGCTTGTAAGTGACCGTTGCTTGAAACTTAACCCTACAAGTCTGTCGAGCGATAACATGCCAAAATATGCAGATTCTTTCCTTTGCTGATTGCCATAACGGCTCCGTTGACATTCTGACCCATTATTTGGGGGCGCAAAAAGTTGGAATTGGTCTTTCCCATCCAAAAAAACCGTAAGATTATCTGTGCTTCGCTGAATTATTCTCAAAGCTACTTCCGTCTGGGCTTCCTGTCATCAGGAAGGTCGCCAGTCTCACTTTCTTTGGCGGATATCCTGACAGTATTGCTGATCTCGCTCCCGCATACCCTTTAAGCCAGCGTAATGCCATATCAGTCAGTGCGTGTTTTCGAACTGTTTTCCAGCTACATAGATCAAAATCGCTTTCTCGTATTTTTCTCCGACCCGCGGTCTCCGTCAAACTCTTCTCGAATCTTTTTACTCACCTCGCGCCATCACAATAACTTCGTGTCGTACGAGGAACCTTTAATGTGGTGTGAATGTACTGATGATGTAGTGCTCAGTTGTAGGTTCGACATTCCTGAAAATTGCATCGGTAAATCAAACTTGTTTCAGGACTGATTCGTCCCATTCAGTCTTCTGAAGGTTCAGGGCGTGGGGCGTCCTCTCGTTTGGCGACTGTTTCATGTCAGGAGGTATGGTTCTTGACGGCATTCCGAGGTCTTCTTTGGGAAAGTAACCACATAATCCCGACTGGTCTGCCCTTTCTTTATAATCTATATTCAGTGAGGTCCAGATAATCGCATTTTGTGTTCCTAAGAACTGGATATCACATATATATCTTCCCCGTTAACAGGTCTTATTAGTGCACAGTTGATGATAGCCATAATATGATTCAGAAGGTATATATGCACTAATAACAGTCTTTACTATGGTTGACAGTGGTGAGTTGCAACACGTATAAAAATAAATACAATGCGGAATGTGGAACAAGACAAAATGGGAACTTATCAGTTGTGAGAGTCCCTTGGTGAAAGTCCGGACGGAGGTAACGTGTTTTCTCCGCAGCATAGTTGCTACACGTGTTCCATATTGTCCGTGGACTTGTGGAGGGCGGTTGACGTCCTGCTCCCTGCGCGCGCGCGAGTTTTTGTGTGTCTTGAGTATGCTCGGCTTTCCTATATGTAGCTGCGTTTGCGTGTACGTGGGTGTCAGCACATGACTTGTTGCTACGCTTACTGGCCGGTAGAGACAGTCAATATCAGATGAGTCACCATTGTGTGTCGCAATTTGTAAGTGTAGGGCAGAAAGCGAGTCTCGTGATCTAGGGTCGATTGAGCTGTGTAGTCAAGTGAGTCACGATTGTGTGGCGTGGTTTGTGAGTGTAAAAAAAGGACAGATCTCGTGATCTAGTGAGTGGCGGTGGGCTGTACAGTCACGTATGTTGGTGAAGGGGCCGCTACAGTCTTAACTCGCAATTGGATTTGCTCCTCCGCTGCTGCATTCCGTGTGTTATCCAAGAAAGACTAATATATCGTATTCCATTTTTGATATCCTTACCATCTACATGGTCAGAATTCACACTGGCGATTTTCGTAAAGTTTATCCAGGGTTCAAGTGTTATACAAACAATCCCAATACTTTACTATACCTACCATTATGTGCAGCTAGAAATTTACGATAGAACTATACAGCGTATCAGCCCAATGATTAATGAATTGGCGAACTTTCAAAATCTCCGAGTCTTTCTCCGTTGCTCGAGAGATGTACTTTTAACAGAGTTGAGTGTTTGATTGTTGGTCTGTTCGCCGAGCTTGGCAGTTGGATTGCAAACGTTTCATCACCAACCCCGCACTGACGATGTCACCTCGATTGGTGATGAAACGTTTGCAATCCAACTGCCAAGCTCGGCGAACAGACCAACAATCAATCAGCGCACCCGAGCTACCTACATTCCACAACATTGCAGAGTTGGGTGTATTTAGCACTCGCACGCATATCTGATTTATGAGAAGTAACGTAACGTGGTAAACCTACGTAGTGATGTTCAGCCACCATCGCCTAGCTCATTAGCAACTGGTGTTTCTTTCATCTATTTAAACCTGAATACAAACCACTGAACGGAACAACTCATCACACAGGCGTTCTCGCATAGCAGCGAAGAACTTGATGTTAACCAGAGGTCACCACGTGTTTAGTCATCGTGCTTCGGTTCTTCTTATGGTTCTGCTGTATTACCTTCGATCGGTATTTCAACTGTGAAACGTGGACTGAATAGGGTCGTGTGTGAACCCCAGGCTAGCTTGTAGACTAGGTCGGTCCACTAAGCCATCCTTATGACATTAACTCTTTGAAGCCTTGGTAATCACCCGAATAATCCCAGTCAATGGCATGGGGGGATGTCTCCTGTCGGGAAGTAAATCAACCACGTGGCGAGTCGGTACTTTTCCGCTTGTCGGTTCCGGAGGGTTGGTTTCCTTGAAAAGGATTCTTATGAAGCAAAACGCTGTGCCTCCATACCTATCTCCTGGGTGGACTGTTTCCCATTGGGAAGGGGGGGGTGGGGAGCTTTCTCGAGGGGAAATTACTGTCGATGAATCGTGAATCCTTGTAAGTAATCTGTCTTCCCCTCAAATGAAGCCCTTGCTTCTTTATGGGGTTAAAAAGCAATGACTTAGGAAGAAATCAGAATGAGGGAAACGGACACCTCCATGGATTGAATAGCCACCCTATTTGTGCATCATTCCCCCATGTGCAAAACAAATTATGGACGGAGAAAGCGGAAAATTAGTTCTGCTTCAACTGTTTGAAAATTCAAAACTCTGTAGAACACAGTTAATGTATCCGATTGATGCCTCATCATCAGATGACTCAACAGAGTGGGTATACAAATTTCGCTGCAGACATTGCGATACAACTTACATAGACGCAACTAGCCGGTGAACACAAAAACACATGAACGGGTATCTCAAAATCCACTGTTACGCAACTAGTTTGCCAAAGACTGCCGTTCAGAAGAGTTTGTTTTTTCCCGTAATAATGTGTTTTGTTGAGCCCAAAATCATTCACACCCAAAACAGCTTGAACGTGACCGGGAACTATTTGCTATCTACATATGTAATGCACTACTCATAAGGTTGCTGAAAATTCTTCTATCTAGTTCGGATTTATCAACGAAATCAGACAGTCACTAGCGCCCCAGGGCCATGCTCTCTGTTCAACCCGCTCCTGCCTGAGCCGCCTCTCCAAATAGGTTAGCCACTCTGAGTGTTCGGCTGACGAACACAAACCTAGTCGGATTGAGTCACCTGATCCACTGGACTTCGATTTCGCAGAGGCCATCAGTGATGGCTCAAATGTCGCTCAATAAAACTCTGCCTCCAACGTTGTTCTTCATCAAATTATTCACTTACATCAAGTGATTCCAAGAAAACTGGTAAGTGCAACGCGACCCTGAGTACCACTGTAGGGCAAGCTGAAGGACGTAAAAAAAAACTTGATCAAATCTCGGAGTCGCAACATCAGAAATCGATGAGCGCATTGTTGTTGACACCGTCAAGCATATGTGAGTTTTCAAACTGCGTCAAACCTCACGTCGCATGAACGGGTGCATGAAACTTATCTGTCGCCTATTTCGTTTTTCGCTTGCTCAGTCACAGGATGGAAGAAAGGCTTCATAGCAAACCGAAATTGTCACACCAGTTTACCTGGTCATCATAAGTTCTTTCTCCTGAAAAATTAAGCGGTTTTTTTCTAGTTACACCATATAATAATGGGAATAAACGCCCTCATAAAAAGAGCCAATTCCCAGGTGGTAGCTTTCATCTTGGCGATCGTTCTTAGAAGCTATTGTATATTGTTTGCGTCAAACTGATGCCCGAGAAAATGTTTATTACCACGAGCAGATCATCCAAACGCTTTCGGATACAGTAAGAGGTGTACGTGTAGCGCTTTCCTGACTTGGCTTGTAGATCAGCAGAGTTGCCATCAGTCAAATGGTTAGTGTTCGGCTGCCCGCTTTTGGACGCTGTCAATCGGAATACACGTCAACTAGATCTGCCAAAAAACGAGATGGTTTTCAAGAATACCGGGCAACACTGTTAGTTGTTTATCTTGAAATCAATTCGTTTGACCATACAAATACTTTGCTCCAGGAATGCAGAGCAAATTTTTTGTGCTTGTGTGCAATTTAGTAGCAACTGTTGCGTTTGGTCCTATTCGCAGGATAAAAGTTCACTCATAGGAGCATGCACTACAACCCTACCAATAATATGGCTGCAGAGTTCGAGAAAGAGATAGAAGCTATTCTCCATAACACTCAGTTTGTGAGTTGTCTGAACAGACATCATTCTTCTAGCAGGACCGTCACTTACTTGATCGCAGCGATTCCAAACAATGTAGTCTTAGTGTGATCTTCAATATAGCATGTTGATGCTATCCGGATTATACCGTGTAGTCGTGAGTCATTTTGAGCAGACGTGTTGCTGTGGTCGGTTTTTGGCGGGTTACACCGGAGGTAGATGGAACAGTTATAATCAGGCTTAGCAAGAGGGTGAAGTGCCACAAAGCATCCAACTACTGTCCCCATTCTCCACGGTAACGACAGTCGTCTTCGTCCTCATAGGTTCAGGTTGATATAGTGTCGTGACCAATTAGGCGCCACCTAATCATATGCAGTGTTTATTTTTTATAGACGTCTTATATAGACTTTTTTATAGACGTTCCCTTATATTCTGATCAGATGATTTGAGCGAAATGATTCGTCAACCATTTCATGTGCAGCTTACGGGTGTCCAATCTAATAGGAAAAGAGAGCGAAAAATATATGCGCAGAGTGGTAAGGAGATTTCGTTACTCGTATTGGGAACAGAAAGCTTATCGCGCTCAGGATCTTAGTAGTTTTGGAAAGTAGTTAATACTCTACCAGCTGGAGCCGATGAATCTTCTGCATCGTAAGCAGGGGGTATCCATAATTGCACTGTCCGTCGCTATACGTCCGTCATCTAAATGGGGCATGTTCCGCGTTATGCGACTGATGAAAACAAATGGGACTTTCAAATCTCGCGACTTATGTCTTCGTACCGGCATGATGAAACTGTCAACATCATCAGGAGCTATTTCCATGTGTCTTGGCCTATGGTAGTTTTGAAGTTATGGTGATTGTTTTTAAACCGCCTCAAAGAAACGCAACTAGGGTAATCAGCAACTGATTAGCTATAAGTAGTGTCAACTTTTGTTGCGGCATACAAACAATTACCATGTAATCTATATTGAGTCCAACTTGACATCATGATAACTTCCCCACTCATTTGCCCACTCTGCCCGTGTACTTCTGGTCTCCACACGTTTCGCCCCTCCGTACGCACGCCACTCACCTTGCTGCAGATTTCGCTGCGTCCGACACTGGTATACTAGCATGTGTGCGTGTACGTGTGTGGTCATTGACCTACTTACCGCTGCGTGTTCGTGCTGGGCCTGCTCCGACTACCTCTATCGTGGACTCCGTGTTATCGCACCGCCAATCACAATCACGGGACCGACCTTGGAGGGGATGACCGCAACCTGCACCACCGAGTCAACATCTCCCTCGTCTTTGTCTGGTTTGTGAGCCTTGACAGTGCGCTCTACCGGTCAATGACGCTGCCTTTCTGTTGACGCAACGACAGTGGACAGTTGAGATTTGTTGCGTAATTTTGCCTACCTCTGTTTAAATAGTACCGTAGACTTTCGAACCCATTTCTTCCTTTTGATATTCGGGATCGTCAAACCTACATGTGCTCAAAGTTCCGTACCGGGAACCCTAACAACAGTTTTATTTGGACATATAATAAGGTATTCATTCAAAGATTTTTGGGCAATAATTTTGCAATCTGTTTATGCCACATATGATCCCATCCGAATGAGACGTGAAGAAACTGCCAAGCATACGCGCGATGCATTACTCATAAGGTTGCTGAAAACGCTTCGACAGCCCACTACCGGTGTAACGGCGGATACTACTGATCAGGCATGCGAATAGTGTGTGGTTTTCTCGTAAATCCGCCTCGCGTCTAATGGAAGGTGGGGTTCATTACAGAACTTGTGGAACTGCTGTGCAGCGTTCGTACAATTGCATGGTAGTCGATGAATATCCACGAAAGTTCAAGTAGACGCATGAGAATGATCAGTTTTTAAAAACAAGGCGCACATGAGATGCTTACATTCCTGTCCAGTAGTTTGTAATTGTTTAGTTGGTCTTTGATGATGAACAACTCCGCGGCGAAGTGCTTTCCTCTGTACACCGATTTCGCCCTTCTTGGGGCTCATGAAGTAGGTTCTGTCCTTGAGTTTCCGTCAACCTTATATTCTACTTGAACCCCCTATTGGACAGATTTCGACAAGTACATTCATTTGCATATCAATTTGGTGTTGACGGAAGACTTGCCTGGAACCCAGCTGAATCTTTCGTTTGTGATGTTTCTAAGCAAACGAATGTGCGGTATCAAGCCGCCTCATGTGTACACTTGTTTTGCGATATCTCGAATATCGTGCCAACTGAAACATGAGGCGGCCTGGTGCACCACATTCAGTTGCCTAAAAACATCATAAACGAGAGATTCAGCTTGGTTCCAGATGAGTCTCCCGTCAAAACGAAATTGATATGCAAACTGCCAAGCAATTACAAATTAACTTAGTGTTGGCTTCAGGCCCAGCTGAATTTTGACCGAAACTCTCCTTCATAATGTCATTCAACTTTATGAGTAGTAATGAAATGCACTTCGACATTTTGACCATCGTTCCAAATGAAATATGAGGCGGTCTTTGTGCGGCACATTCAGTAGAAGAGTATTATGAGGGGGTGGGTTCAGGTAAATTTCAGCTTTGTCTCTCTTCCACATCAGGTAATTCACAATTGAGAGTTTATCGTGCCATACTCACAGATTGTTATTTAAGTAAGACACGAAGTTTTTGGAGATTTGGTGGCTAGGACTACCTGATGAGCTGCAACGTTGGCAAAATCCAGAGTTTGCACCGACCTGTCAAACATATCTGATGATATTCGGTGACAGTTTGTGGCGTCCTTTTTTCATCTGTTTTAGTTGCGAATTCCAATCAGCAGAGTAGCCAGAGATCGATGTAAGACATCCCGAAATAGGATAGGATGTACTCCAACCCCTTCAAAGCGCCACTGTGTCATTTCTGAAGGAAAAATGGAAAATGATTATATTTTGACGGATTCAAGCTTTGACGATACCTCTAAACAAGTCTTTATCTGAATTTCCCGAAGTAAGACAGTACGTCGATTTCCAGGACTTTGCACACCGTCCAGTTAGAACTGCCTGTCTCCGTTTTGTTTGTGAAGTACGGCATTTTGCTTTCATTAGCGTCTTCGACGGTGCTGATCGGTCCACTAGCGTGAAAACACTACAAAAGTTTCTTGCATAACTTCCTTCACAAAATATGGATCATACCGATGTGGTTAAATTCCCGTTATTTTCCTCAAAATCAACAACCTCGCACTCTGAAATCCCCCTGCTAGCTGTATAGTTTATCTCAACGCCATACTGAATTAGTTAACATGATTCAGTTGCGCGCATCCCTTTGGACCGCGTGTCACAAGTGTCAAGCTTTTTAGAATGGGCACTCTCCTATTTCCACGAATTAATTAGTCATTTTCACGAATACATTATCTTAATATTCAGTTGCAGATACACACAGTTTTTGGCTACTGATTTCAGTTTTCGTTCGAACTGATCAATATTCTGTCCGTTCTCTTGCCTGCAGGTCCGTGGCAGGTTGCGTGCATACATGACGCTTTTCGGGCGGACATATAATCCCCGTAATATGTCGATCGCAGATCCATATTCGGTGTAATCAGTGTACACCATCTAAGAAAACAATTGAATCCAGTAGGTGGAAAAAAAGAAAAGGGGGACTGGATGCGGCAAGCCAAGGAAAAATAAGTGACTTTCACTCTTTGGTTTAAATCAGATCCTGTGGTTTTCACAATAGATTAGATTATCTGATTGCAACTCAAATGAACTGTTTCTATCTTGTGAAATAATCCGGATTATCAGCAACGTAACATAACACAGATGGAAGGCTACGCACACACGCAGAAAAGCTCGATATCGGGTGTACTACTCAAGCCAATAAACAACGCAATGATGATTCGGTCGTCAGAGAACAATGGGTCGTGCAAAGAGAATCTTGTATCCGGACGCACAAAAGATACTTTACTGGTCTGTCTGCTTTGAGTAAAAGTGCTCATTATCTAGCATAACTCAGTATGTGTCACCATGCGTTGACAAAACATCCAATGGTTTCTCGTCGCTGTTCTGAAGATTAGTATTCAGACAATAATGCATGGAATTTGAAGGTTTCAGGCCCTCACGTATACAAGGGTCAAGTGAACATAGTATCTAACAAAGTAATTCCCGGAAATAAGATACCGGATGGGCGTACTTTAATGTCATTTATCATACACATCACATGCACGTTTAATTCCAAGTCGGTGAGGCTGACAATACAGTGACGAAATTATCTCAACTGTTGGTACCAGAAAGAAGTGGACGCGTACATGACAGTCAAATGGAAATTTGAAGCGAGGGTCAAACGTGGCGGCTGTACGGAGGCATATTGTCACGAGAGGTATTCTGCTGGGTTGCCCAATCAGGTCCATGTATAATCGCATATGGATAAGGATGGGATACACAATGACGTCATTTGGAACTTCCAGTAGTTCATCCATTTGTTCAAATTTGAGGGTAATTAAACATAAGCTCGGATTCTCCTCGACTGGCCGAACATTCCTTTTCACTTCGATGGTGTTTGCATTGTGTGATCGTGATTTGTTCGTCAGGAATGTTTCGGAGTTATTATTGAATGCGTGATGAGAAATAGTTAAAGGTTCATTCACATAGACGGTGATTTCTAGCATGTAAGTTAAATTTGCAACGGAGTTAGAGTAACAAATCGGACACCTGCAGATAGCACGGATGCTTGCGGAAATGCAATGTCACAGTTAAAAGTCTTGGGCACTTACCAAAGTCAGGACCTTCGAGGCGGCACGTGATATAAATGAGCCCAGGATTACTCAAAATTGCAATGATGAGCAGACGCGAGACTGGATTTCCAGCGAGCCATGGAAGCTGAAACTGTTCGGTAACCAACGGGATCATGGGACAGAGGTCAAAACAGGGGTTACTGTACACTCAGAACTCTAAATTGGCAGGGACGTCATTTCCAGTCCCCCTGCATATATATATATATATATATATGCTTCAAAAGTAGAACTTTGCGAAAATGATCATCCTCGCGAAACCCTAGGGAATACAGCACCAGGAAAGCGCATTCACTTCCCAGGTCAGGTTCACTAACAGACCTCAACATCAGTGACGTGCATGCGGCATTCAAACACATGGAGCATAAAATCCCACTAGCCTGACTGTGGGGATAATCGATCGATCGTAGAATGAACCGGATTGAAGACAGTAATCTTGGTTAATTTAACACTCGGGACCCGAGGATGTCAACAGATATGACAAACAGAAATCGAGATTTATTGAGACGATCGTGAAATTGCACTCACTGAGATCCCTACTGGATAAAATATTACAACACATGGCGCAAAGTGAGTATTAGCGCGACTATCTCATTAAAACGCTAAGCATCAGCTACAGATTCACGCACGCCCCGGGAGTGACAAATCCATCACGGAGCACTGTTGATCGATTTACGTGCTACTAAAGAAAATCAGGAAAACACAGGACGACAGGAGACAAGTATTGGAGAAGGTTGAAGAAATGACTCGTTAATGGCACACCAGCACCCGTTGCATATGACGGCTTTATGATTGACTGGGTTCATCACACCCGGAAATGATATTTTACCGATTGGATTTCTGTCTATCAAGTACAACAATAGTGGGTCTCGAGCGTGAAAACCTGCAGAAGAATGATCACAAGGACAATGACCGAGTCTCAGCCATTGGTGCCAAACTTGCCAGCTTACAACAGCCGAGTGTTCCCCTCCATCACACACCAGTTAAACAGATTAGGCGGGAGGTAGCACAAAATTTGGGCAACGGAATTGCTTGATATACAACGCGGGAAAGCGAAAGTACGCGATGCCCGGCCAACAAAATTCTCTGGTTTATTGAAATCGCTTAATATCCCGAAATATTCTAACCCATTCGAAACTCGTTTTGGATGTGTGATCCCAGTGGTCCAGTAGCCACCTACATTCCGGTAAAGGCAGCATGTCAAATCACCAATTCACCCCCGTTCAGCACTGTGTAAGGTTCGAGGATTTATGTGAGACAAAATGGTTCTGTGGTCTGAGAGCCAGCACAGGCCGTGATCACCAGGATGCACTATGCTAAGACGTGTGTGTTAGTCCACTACATCTCCGCTACCCTTACAATGTGGTTTGGTGGACGACTGACAACCGCCTGTTGAAAATTGAAACGACTATTCTCACACTCCATTTCCCGACAAATTACGGTCTCAGGACTCCACAGCAAACAGGTATCCTATCAGTATGGAAAGCTGTTGCATTTAAAAGGGCTGAAGGCACTGTTAATATGAGGTGTTGTATTGTCTGAGCTGATCTGCATTCAAGTGTAGTGTAAGCGTCCCACAGGGAACAACCGCCGTCTCATCTCCGTAGAATCCACTTCCAGTGAGGCGGTTCATCTGATCTTCAATGCACAGTTATTCATAGTCCAAATTTCCGTATCACCGACCAGGTCATTTTCCCTATACGCGTGAGATTTGTGAACCAGTCAAGTAATTATCGACTGTCATATCACTAGACTCACTGAAAAGATCATCCATTAATCTGACCACCAGATGTTGTTTGCGATGAGAAAAACTGACATAGCAACTATGGTCACGTGTTGACATGGGGGGCAGGTGACCAGATGTTCTCCCATCATGCCCAGGATTCACCCGGTCTCTTCATCGCTGTCCATCACACTGCATCAACCGAAGTTTAGGGGAGTACATGTCTGCAGTCTGTTCAGCGATGGCAATCCTAACAACCCACCCAGCTGCCAACTTGACGCGCGCACAAGCGACTGATCCATTTTGGCGGTTGGGGTGGATTCTCAACACAAAATCAGTCGAAACGTGTGGAAACTAAATGATCTGATTCATCACTCATGAAGGCTTTAATGCAAGTATTTTTGCTTACCGAATTAGTCATGTGTTCTCATGAGCCTACTCATTTGAGAGGCAAACGAAAACAGCCAACGACTGACAGGTGCTTCACACAGAAACAGCGTGAAGTTGATCACTGAATTTACCACATTTGTAGTAATCCGATTCAGCATTGTATGCCACATTTGGTTATGTGAACGTACAAATTAACACAACTCCAGAAGATGTGTATCCACTTTTACCATTGTCTGGTTTTTCTGCTATCTTGATTCATCTGACACTCTCCTCCTTTGAAAATTTGATCGAGATGTCCGAGACTTGTGGTGTTGTTCGGCCTAAGCCTTTGTCGATCACTTTATCGACCATTGTGTTAGCGAAACATCCACTGAGTTGAAATCGTGTCAATAAATATGCATTTATGACGAGTTTTTCAGCATCGCGCAGTAGTTTATACGTCGCTCGACCCCGTGTTAGTGAATTTTCCTTTCTCTGATTGATATGCTTTCCAGCTCGTCAGTTCAGTGAAAATGAGTGTACGCAATGCCAATTCACGCCTTTTGGATAGCAGTCACTGTTTGCATCACGTGCGTAGTTGAGTTGGTCAGCTGTACTGCGCGCTGTCTATTCGAATGGGGACGGAACGTTTGCAAGCTAACTGACAAGTTTATGGAACAGGTTAATAGCTACCTGATCAGCCATCAGAAGCGGGAGCCTGTAGACGGAGTGAAATAACCTTCTCGGCTGAGGCAGGCGTCTTTAGGCTTAATTTATTTCAACTTTCTAACAACAGTCCCTTCCGCAAATTGGTTGCAGCTACCAGATACCCGCTTCAACAGTAGGCAATCTGAGCGCAAAACGCTAATAAATCCACGAGTGAAAGAAGATCTCTTTTTAGGTAGCACATTGTTATTTGGTGTTTTTAAGAGGAATGAGCATTACTCATGCATGTTTTTGCTCAGGTTATCAGTAATACGGACCTCACTTTCCGATCATAATATGGTGTGGCTTCTTCGAGTTGACCAGTAATTTTAAACACGAAGTATTCTGAAATATTCTCCTCACCACTTTGCTCCGGACAATTGATAAGTCGTATAGTTTGGAAGGACTTCCACCATTTTCTGAAATAGACCAAATTATTCGAGACATCGCCATCTTGAAACATACGGCACACAGCGTTTTTGGGCATACTTACTTAAGCACAAGCCATTTTTCCCAGCTCACTCTAAGTCCTGACTTCCTTCGCCACCTCTGTGCACTGCTGAGTCACTTATTGATTGTCTAATGTAGTTCCTGAACGTCATTCACCACCAATAGTGAGCTGTACCATGTACCTACTAGTTAGATTCTCTCATCCATGATGCCAGGTGGTACGTTGTTCTATCCACCTCAACCGGATCTGGATGTGATTCACTCCAAACGAAGGTGTTTTGTCCCCTTAGGCGTAGGGGCAACTGTTGTACGCCCTTTCGCAGAATTTTTCATGCAGTAGACCATTTATCTTAGATTCGCCTTCCTCCAGGTTATCAATGAGTTTCGTGGCCTTCTCTTTATTCCAGTTACATTGCTGCTCTTTCGAGCACATCTGTCAGTATTTAGCCGAAAAGCCTAAAAAAACGGTTGCGTAATGTATCCTCTTTAAAGCTTCTTCCTTGCGCTGTCGCGACCTAGCATAGCTTGTGACTGGCTTTCGTCGTTGTTAAAGCCTTTGTGCTGATAAGGCATGCGCCACGGTTTGGCTGAATTCGTCTGTTCTTGGGCATTTTAGGTATAGCACACATGTAAGTGGCGGGATCCATAACAGTTTCCGTTGTCTTACCTAGCATACTTCGCACGGCCACTATTATCATCGTCATTGACAGTGATACACCAGCAAGCTAGATGGCCAATTAATTGCCATACACCCTTGAGGAAGGCAGGTCCTAGTAAGGACCGGGAAGAAAAGGGAAAGGCAGGGACTTAATTCGATGTCCTTACGGAAGACCATCAAAAGCCATTTTCTCACACTTTAAACGGCATTAAGATGAAAATATCTGAACATCATGGCGAATTAAGGAGCCACCAGCTGGACTGCTCCAACGTCCTTTGTGAAGTCACCCAATATAAGCCTAGCGCACAATCACAAATGGTCCAACATGCCATTGGGATCGGTCGCATGCCGTATCCTGCAAAGTTTCCTGCCTTAATCAAGTAGGATTACGTTGGCCTCAGTCATGAAGGCATGAGGATTCCACAGCGTTCAGTTTAACTGTAGATACTTTCATTTCGCCTTGCCGTTTCTTAGCCTGTCTTCCGTGAACTCTTCGCCAACAATGGCCTTAGATAGTTTTCTTGATTAGATGGTGGTTGGACTGTGCAGTAGGCGTCCAAACAACAGCCTGGTAGAGACAAATACTCTCATTTGCACACGAATGTTGTTTCGATAGGAGACGCAACTGAATCCAGCTGAATCTGTCGTTTATCATGGTCCGCTACAGCAACCTTCTGAGTAGTGTGTTAAGTCTAGACAACAGCGGTCTGATAGGCTTGATCTACTACCATGACGATCCTGATTAGTTGGCAAGTTTCCGCCCACGCACCATTTCTTTCTTTGTTCGCTGCTGCTAGCTAACTCACATGTGATCAGCTTTGCAACTTTTTCTAGGGGATTTTATTTGCGTTTCGTACCCAAATGGTGTGCTTCACATCATAACTTATGTCTACTACATCTGATCGGAAAACTGAACGTTAAGCCCAGCATCCGTTGCTTGAGTTAGCTAAGCTCCAATTCTGAGTGTGTTGAACAGGAACATGGATACTTAGCAAATATCATGAAATTAATCGCGTTCTACGACCTGCTGTATTACCCCCTATCATGTTTCGCACACAATTGGCGATGCACTCGTAATTTATTGCTGTCTGATTGTTGGTTTGTTCGCCGAGCTTGGCAGTTGGATTGCAAATGTTTCATCACCAAGCGAGGTGACATCATCAGTGCGGGGTTAAATGGGGTCTAATTTTGGATATCTGAGGGACAAGGAGTAAGATCTTACCATGAGTTTTATTTATCGTCTCGTTCACTGACGTTTAGAGCACGAAATCGTTCTGGTTTTCTACCCGAGGTGGGCCAAATGTTCAACATAACCTAAGTCTTTGCCTTTATCAAGAATGGTGTATACAAGTCAGCCGACATTTCTTGGAAGAAGACAGAAGATCTCACCATGCCCACAAGTTGGACAACTATGCGACCGAATCTCGTTCTCTTTCAAAGGTTAATATGGACCCAAGCACACACAATGCAGACGAAAAGATAGTCTTTAGACCCTCAGTTACGGGCTTGTTGTTTTCCTTCTTTTTCGGCGCAATGATCTTACTGTGTCCGTGGACAACGTCCCATCTGGTTATTACCATCATCCATCAGGAGTCGTAAATAAGTTTGAAAGTGCATTCATTCATTTTGTTTGAGTAGCTGAAGGCCAGTGGGAAGGTCAGTTGGTGATCACGAGGCACGCACACGTTTTTTCCCCAATTTTCGACTTTGCTGTAACCCTGTGGCATCAAAATGGTAGAACGAAGGATTCTGAAGGGATTCATTTGAGCGCCACCCGATCAACTCAGTTTGTAATTGAGTGACGTTCAAGTAGAAAATAGAATCGACAGAAACTTTGAGAATGCTCCTAGCTGATCCGTCCCAAGAAGCACGGAAGTGATCGTGGGCTATCGATGAGTGTTCAGCAACCTTATGAGCAGTGTGTTCTGCTTTGAAAAGGTATTCCTATGTGAGTGGTGTGGACTGCTGGTGTGGACTACCACCGAGCTGCAATTTTGCGATGAGCTAGCAGTAGTACTTTGTGTGTACCAAGCGAAATGTCTTTAATTAAAGAGGGGAACCCTCTAGTGTAAATAAATAGTTTTACTCCTGTTGATAACGCTTTCAAAGTAGCCGAAAAAACAGGAAAAAAAGATAATCTAGGCTTGTAAATGTCGACTGAATAAGCCCAAAAGAAGAACCCAAGATTAACGCATAGTGGTTATACATACGTGACAAATGTTTATTACGATTAGCAGTTCTGAGGTTGACCCAGTAGGAATTCTTTTTGTTTGTGCCGTTCGTATTATGGATGTTTTTGTGCGCAATGCACCACAGATGATATCCAGCTAGTCGCTGAACAGGACAGACAACTTCCACAGTGTGTCTTTACAGTAAAAAATGATTGTAGTCAAACTTCAGGGCTTACCTAACCGAATGCTAATGTTTACTCCATCTATACTTTTAAACGCTGTATACTGTATACCCGACGAAAATGCCCTCTTGTGGGTCAGATGTCTGTCTGATGAGGGCCACTAGTGTATGTACAAACAAGTTGTTGTTATATTTGAGTGATGAATACTCAAAGGTGGGTTGTTTTCAAACAGAAAACAGAAATACTCTTTCCTTGTGAGGTTATGATAGTAAAGCACCATTTCTGTCAATGCTGTTCAGGAGGCACTAAATTTCATGATATTGTGATATTGTGAAGAAATCCCCCTCAAGGATTGGCCTTATCAAAGGATTTGTGTCAATTCTTTCAGTGCTGCCTTTAAAAGTTAGGATTTTTGGGGATTTTGAAGCCTCAACCCGTTTACGTAGATGCGTATCGACCAAGTCGTAAAGCTGAATGACTAAATAGCAGCCCTGAAAAGGAGCGTCCTATTCAACCATCAAGGATGGAAACTATCTTTTGATTGTCAGGATTTTATCTTCTTTACTTTTGGTTAAGTAATTCTCGGGTGTGTTGGACTAATTGGTTAAGCTAATGCGGACCGTGACCACTTTAAGTTCTGTTCGGATTGTTCTCGAAGCTTTGAGAGCAGTTCAAATTCTGGTTAATTGCCAGGTCGAACGGATTTGAGAGCTACCAAACGCTAGTGATGATTTTCCGTGTTAACAAGAAGTGTAAACCAGTCCTAAGTCTTTGCTTGCCATGAGCTTCATTCCGAAGCCTCCCTTTTGCTAACTGTCTTGTTGTCAAGCTTCAAAAATGCAAGACCCCGGAAAGCTAGATCCTGTGTTTTGAGACAATAACCATGCGTATCATGTAGTTTTTATCTTATCAGTGAAGCTAGTCCATGCTTAAAAGCTGAGAAGCACTGTACAGCTGTTCCATCCTTGTTGGGAACCATCTTCTCACGAAACTCCGAGAGTTTCGAACCGGCGACCGTCCGGCCAGTCGGTGAACCCTTAACCGTATGGCCAAGAGTGGCTAATCAGCACTGTGATTATCTCTCACTAAGACAGGACACAGCACCACTCGTCCTTCAGTAATGGAAAATCACTTCACGTGGTCACGTACTGACTGGCTGCTCGAGTGACGACTTCTCAAAAAGAAGTTTCACAATCCAATGAAATTATCCTTCTTCTGAGCTGCTTATTTTTTCGTAGTAATGTGAGGAGATTTGATCATCAGCTATCCTGTGGGAAACATCTGAAGGAACCAGCAACTAGATGACTCAATCGGTCTTTCGCCCCACTTGCTCATGTGCTGACTGGCTCCTCAAGTGAGGACGGACGGTCGCAGGTTCGAGACCCTCCAAGTTTCGTGAGATACTCACCTCTAATGATTTTCAACAAGAATGAAACAGCTGTACAGTCCCTCTCGGCCCTTCAGCATAGACTGGCTTCGTTGACAGGATGAAATCTCTGCTAAATATGACCAAATCTCTTCACGATACTATAAAATGAAGGTAAATATCTGATCTTCGTGTTGTTTTGAGTGCAGCCAAATACGTCACCCGTTAACAAAATGTAGCTGGTAGATGGACAGAGTAGCAGCCTAGTAAAGAATACGGATATTCAGAATGCAGTGTTTGTTTTTCGATTTGTTCACTAAGCCTGCTTCTATTACTACTCATTTCCGATCTTAATTTCACTCTCGGAAAACAACTCAATTACCCAAATTGCGATTCACTGGAAGTGAAAGGAGCTACGCTCGACCAAGTTGAATCGTCCATTGTTCTTGAACCGCTGAATAGCGAAACTATACAACTACGGCTGGAAGTAAACTATTTTTCGTAAGGAAAATTTACCAAGTTGTAAGGGAGTAGGTGGTCTGATTCTCCACCGCGGATGCAAGTCCATTGATTGCTTTTGCTTTTAGGAGATGTGTGCATCTTTGCTGGCTCCTGAAGGTTGTCTTGTATTGGGAGACACATTTTCGTCTAAATTACGCGTAGACGGTTTGACTTTTGAAGAGGCTTTCACGAAAGGATCCAAACATCAATCAACTTAATCAATCAGTCAAAATGGATCTGGTTCAATAAAATATGTCCATCCAGATTTGAAAACAAGCCTGCATCAGTGGAACACTTCAGTACAGAAATCACTCTAGAGAAGAAACCTACCCTCGCCTAATTGACGATAACGCTCTCTAAGGGGGTCCAGAAGTCTTCAGCCGAATTGCTCTATGGTCCATAGTAAAATGACAACAGAGAATAATTGTATAGTGGCTAGATAGAAGAATATAGCTGGATCATCCGGTGTTCTGGGTAAACTTCTTTACTCACAGTTAGCCGTGCCACTTGGTACAAATCCGCAGGATCAGCGTGTACATATTTACCTGCTTCAACACGCCTTGCTGCACCAGGTTCCCAACAAAGACTACCTGGCCAACGACAACTCATAGCTCAAGGTTTTCGTTTGGTCTAAATAAACTGACCAGACAGGCGTCCCTACTGTTGGACGTCAGTGATACCAAGCAGGCGAAGGACTGAACGAATCCAACTTCAAGTCACCTGACCTTTACTTGCAAACACAGGTCACGGTCCTTCGCACGACAGGTTTCTACCGGCGGAATGAACCAAGAAGTGTAGTCGGTTTGTATTATTTTCTAGAGGCTACTCACAGTAGATTTACTAGATTCGAGCATATTCCCGTTGGTTTGAATAATCGCACAATCTGTCAAATGTTTCGATAACGAGGGCCACTTCTCTAACACGATGAAACGAAAATGCAACGTGGTCAATAATACACAAGCTTTTCGTAACGTGCGTTTTTTTGCCTATCAGTTTCAGTATAACGTTTGGCGCAAAAGACTTTCCCTTTATGGCTAATAGGCCTCAGAAAACAATTCTTCATCGGACTGTCATTTACACGTCCGCGGGTAAAAGCCGATTGAAGAGTTCAGGATATCCAAGCGATTCTTAAAGACAAGTGGACCAACCACTATGGTGGAATAGAATTTTTTCAATAAAAAACAGGTCTCCCTATGTGTGAGGTATATTTCATTGACGGATTTTTTGTTATGTATACAGAATTCCTAAAACTGTCCTCTTTGAACGGGCTTCTCTCGCATGACAATGAATTCCCCCGTTACTTTTTCCCATCGGCACTTAACGCCATATTCAACTGCCTGTTACACACACCAGTCAGAATCAAGTAGCAGGAATCTAGAAGCGAACCCGATAAATCAGTTGAAATACTGATAGCCGAACCCGGCTAGCACGGTTCAACAATACACAAAGGTTCCAGTGAGCTAAGCGTTACAAATCTAGCTGTTTATGAGGAATTGATAAGTAACCATGCTTTTGGCACACAGCACAGCATAGCCAAACCACCCGACCAAATGCATTTTTCGGGATTCACAGTTATTTTGCAAAGCAATTGGCTGAAATGCTGTCAGCCAGCGTATAGTAGGTGGAGTATCAGAAGTGAAGATATTGTTACACAACGGTGTAACTATTTCTCAAAGGGAGATATACTGATGCACGTGGCAGGCGGTTCACATCGTTTGTAGTTTTCTAAACATCGTTTCATCAATGTTTTGGAGGCAGAAATTTTGTGTTGCACATAGTCGGGTTATTTAAAGCCATTCACACTGAAAGTTGACCATCGATTTCGATAAATACAGGGCCTATCAGCCGAACTTGGCATGGGCTGTTAGCGGTTGACCAATCGACGGTCGGAACTCTTTTTGGTCTGCTCTAAGACCTATTGATCCAATCGTTGACTAGTGGCTACTTCACGGTTTGATTGGCTGATCAAACAGGTGACCACATGCAGCACTTGCCGTCGCGCGCCTCAAGTGAGCATGAGTGCATTCACAAACCAGATGCGACATCTTCTTTAGATTGACCTCCTTCGGAAGTTTGCCTGCTTTGAACCTTTCTATACATCTTCAACTAGTAATGGATACACATCGGAAGATTCTTCATGAACAATTTACATCATACGTCGGTAAAACGTCGCTAGCGGAGGTGATGGCATTATGCACCATCCCGGTCATGCTGTTTTCAATCCGTCATATTTCGGCATCATTGCTTGGTCTCAAACTTCGCAACCCTGTCATAAATATTCTGTGGGATTCCCTTTGTGTGATTTCTCCGATGATTTTGCTCCTGACGACGGCCAATCAGTACGTCTTGGTGGCCTGGATGAGTGCCTCCGCTCTCCTTCTCATCTTGAAACTTTTTCCCAAACGCTGTAAAGAGACTGTACCCATTACTTTTGAGTATGTTATTGGCCTGGATGACACGAAATCTGTACTTATGTTGCTAACTGGTCTCATGCTGCTGAACATTGACCTGCCCGTTTGTCCTCGACGATTCGCCAAAACGCACATGTATGGGTTCAGTCTAATGGACACCGGGACCGGTTGGGCTATTATGCTTTCCGGCTTTTCATCATACCACTACGTCCTCTTTCCATCACGAGTATCATCGAATTTCAGGCGCCTTGTCAAGCGTGGTGTTCTTCCAGCTTTATTCATTGGCTCCATTCGAGTGTGTTTGATCTCAGTTCTAAACTACCAACAGCCACCAGAAGAGTATGGTACACACTGGAATTTCTTTTTCACCTTTGCTTTTACCCGGCTTTTTTCTTGCGTGGTTCTGTCCACCCACGTGTTCACCCATCCTCATTCACTCACGAGGCGTTTGTTCATCCTACTGGCGATCACAGTCTTTTCGTTCTTGATGTCCTCCTACATAGATCAAAAGATCAGCTTGATCCTGACGCAAGATGAACACTGGCCTTCAGCTAAGACAAGATCAAGTTCGCTGCTTTTAGCTAATGCTGAGGGTTTGTTATCACTTCCTGGATACACAGTGATCTATTTTTGTGGCATGTTGTACATGATTTTGGTCCGACTGTTATTTGATTCATCAACCAAAAAGACTATCTCATTGTTAGCTTACGCAATCTTCAATTTGTTTTTTATTATCTTCTCCTACGCCTATTTGAATTGTCTCGGGTGGCATTCGATTTCGCGGCGTTTCGCTAACCCAGGATACATCGCTTTTATTCTTGTGGTATCAATACTGGGTACTTGTTACTCTGGTCTGATACGTTATCTATGTGGCAGAGCAAATGCATCTCCACCGTCGGTACTGATGCTGTGCACTTCCAGTTTTGGAATGGCCTACTTTCTGATTTCAAATGTAGCCACAGGGATCGTCAACTTGCTTGTGGATACTTTAAGTTTTCTGCCTCCCAATGCTTTTGTGGATCCAAACACTGGTGTTTACCCTGTGGGTACTTACTCTACTGTTGTCCAGCTACTCATCCTTCTGATGTACACTGTTTTGTGCGTCGTCGTGGTGTTTGTTTTCAACACAAAATCACTGCGTTTTCCATGAGCTGGTGTTTTTAATTTGCCTGCTTATGTGTTCGGTCCAAATTAGGTCGTCATCTTTAGAAGCAAGAAGAAACATACTGCATTGCGTTTTTTTGTAAAAACCAGGATGTTTTGAACTGCTTTGAGTACGGTCACGTGACAAAAACTTTACAGATCGGTTTTGCGGAATGAAATTTCTGGCCAGATAAGCATGAGCTGCTCAGTACTGAACTACCGTGAGAGTTAACATACCTTTGTTTATCACGTAAGGGTGAGTTCAAGCATTGTTTACCTCGTTGGTCGCCATCGAATTCGTTGCTGTGGAGTTCTGCATCGCCTTCACTAGGCATTTTTAAGATGAGGGAAGGTCAACCGAATTCTCACCCTGGTTCTTTTTATACCACTCAGTTCATTTAGCTTGCGTGAAGCAAGCTGGATAGAGGGGAAGAAGAGGCCTCAAAATGTAAATCTGCGCATACCACTTCAGGACCGGTTAAGAACGTGAGATAAGTAGGCAACATTTTGGATCCAGTGCACCAGGCTGACATTTTGATCCTGAAACAAATTTTCCCGTTATCGGTCAGATTAGCTGATACGAAAGACCAGAGCTAGGAGAACTTCCACAGCCAAAGCTATCACAATCCACTTGAGCAACCTAACCTCGTGCTTTCCAAAAAAACTTCATGCACGTTTTTCACTTAGCTTGGCTCACTTGAGATGAGAGACCAGGTTACGTCCTCAGTTAAGTGATCTATACAAACAGAATTCCAGTCCCTACTCCACTTCAGCTAGGGATAGCAAAAACCCATTTAATTGTAGCACGCCTTTTGGGATCGCTCTTCTCACAGTTCAATGGGGGACGTTGCATATCGGCGGGTCCCCAATATACGGTGATCGGGTTTTCTGTTGAGAGATGCAATACTCGTCCGAACGTCACCAGTCAGTAAATTACCAATGTGATGGCACTGGACTATGTCACATTAAGCGAACCACCAAAATTAATTTGCTCTAGGGTTTACGCTACTAATAAGGTCGACGAAACTAGTGAACAGCTTACTTCCGGTTTTACTCTTTTTGGGGGGATCATCAGGAAATTTGAGAACGAGGCCTAGCTGAGGTGCTCCAAAAAGGCCGAAACCAACAACCAACCAACCAAGGAGTCTTCAGCAAGCTAAGAAATTGCGCCATATCAAGGCAAACAGACACTTGAGCAACGTGACTGCTGATCAATTTGCTGTTGATTTGTTCGCCGGAATCAGCAATCAGATTGTAAACGCTTCCTTACTAATCGAGGAGAGGCCATCAGTGTGGGTTTGGTTGGCTACTTCCTCCTGGCCTGTCTACGTCCATATAGTTTTCAAACGTTACCTTCTATCCAGCGATGTGATTGCCTAACTGGAAAGCACCTTCCTTGTACCCTTATTGGTTCGTTTGCGATTTGTCCTGCAGTGTGGCATTTCTTGCTTGTATCCGGTTGAGTACTATTTTCTATTGAGTACTGTTTCTATTCTAGTGGCTTCCCATCTGTGTTTTGATTCATTCTTCCCGACTTTGTATTGCGCTGTGGTCTGGTTCGTTTGAGTTTGACTAGCTGATTTTACGTCCCTGGCTGATGTAGTTCTCCTTCTTGTGCTGGGCAAGTTCCTCGTGTATGATGAGTTAATTAGCTGCCTTTTTTATTTGTAATGTTCCGGTCAGCTTGATTAGTCCTTCGAATCTGGAACTTTCTGTCCCTTTTCCACGAGTCTCCCTTGATTTTTCGGACACTTGTGAGTTTTGTAGTTCTGTATTTATTTCGTCCTTACTGGATACTGTACAAGATACTGGTCCTCATCGTCCTGTCCATTCGTCCTTTTGGTTTTGACATTGCTGTCTGTAATGTGTCTGCAGGCTTGCAGTTTATCGCTCTATTCTTTTTTCGCAACAGGCTTGTGGTTATTTCAGAAGTGTTCCTGATGATTGCTTATTATAGAGTTTGCTGCACAGCATGCTGCGGCTATTTTCTCGCTCAACAGAATGACAGGAAATTATGAATTGACCGAAATAAGTGTATTTTGTGGATCATCAGTACTAATACAATGTTTGCGATCTGGTAAGGTATGCTGTCGTATTACCATGGTTCCCGCTTGGAGTAAGTAACCTTTGGTCTGACTCTTTTCACCACTGAATCCTCCTTAGAGAGGATACCATGTATGAAGGGACGCCCGACCAACAAGCAACTCATGAAAATAGTGCCTCCTGTGGATGATCTTGTTATCTTACTTGTCCAAATATGATCAAAACCGTCTTAGTGGTGCATAATAACCTTGTTTTTCAACTGATCAGCTGGAAGCACAACAACTTCGGAACATGTGATGAGTTTCAGCCACCAGGGGAAGCTGCATGCAGTAGTCACCAGTATTGACGGGGTCGTGCCAACCCAGTACTGATCGACAGTGAGTTTCACGCAGAACAGAGCTATGCCACTGACACCATCCTCTATTGTTGCACAAATCCAAAAGTGGATATAAACTTTGATTTCTCACAATGCAGTTCTTTGCTCCAGGTGAACAAACGCAGTTTCCAACTTGTTTCATTTTGATAGATTCTATTCTGTCAAAACAAGCCACGACCGCTGATTAATTGTCATCAACACTGAAACAGAAGACAGAACGGTAGTGCCACGTGCACAGCATACTCATATCAGAAACAATAAAAATTCTAAAAAGGTCATATGCTCTACGGGACTGAGATTAAATCAACCAAGGCATGAAATGAACCAAAGTTGACCGTAACTTGACCTCTACGGCAGTCAACATGTCACTCCGTACAAATGTTCACAGTCGATTTGTTTAAGCTAAGGACTTTGCAGAAAAAGTCAAACGAAATTGGTGAAAAAAGAAGATAACGGGCGAAATAGCTGTGAATAATTAGTGGACTTTGGACTTCATCATAGTCCGTGCAGAGAAGAGATCGACCGAACAGCAGCTCAAATCGAGGTTGCCAAAAACTTCAAGAAACAGGATACTCAGTGA
Organism: Clonorchis sinensis; assembly: GCA_003604175.2. NCBI lineage: Eukaryota > Metazoa > Platyhelminthes > Trematoda > Opisthorchiida > Opisthorchiidae > Clonorchis > Clonorchis sinensis. The sequence goes on along the minus strand of CM030369.1, from coordinate 182,038,203 downwards.
GGTTGATTAGATGGCAATTAAGAAGGGTATTAGCTTTGGTATCTAGACCTTCTAAGGAATGTAGTGACACAGCGGTTACTCCATATAAAGCAAGAACAGATGGGGTTATCTGAACCCCGCTGAACATAGCGAACATTCGAATTGGGAATGTGTGTATAGAATTAAATGCATTGATCGCACTAAGGTTCACGTAAGACAAACAGCCAGGGGATTGCAACTAGTGTTGGCGAACATAAAAGAAAGCTAAATAAAAGCCACCAAAGAATGCAGACGAATATCAAGCACCGGTTGGACTCGGCAACGGAGAACATGTTTTGGAAGTTGGACGTAGAACAGATCTGGAGAATGTAGAAGTCTTAAAACGGGGACTACTATTCAAACCACAGCGGCTGATGACGGAGATACTGGAAATCATCAAGCGTCACAGTATGAATAGAATCTGGCGGGTGTGGAAAGGGCGAGCGCATGGACAGCCGTCTTAGATAAGCTAAGTTAACACTTGACGGTGTGCGGTTGTCAATATACGCAGAGTCGTTAGCATAAAGGAGCAGAAAACACAACCAGAACAAAACTCACAGAATCCCTCTTCCCTACACAATTATCGTAACACTAGGTCACCCACACAGACTAACAAAGTGTAAACAATATTCAAGTGGGTTCTTCACTTGAAGCGAACACTAAGCTGAAACCAAATCTATGTGGGTAGCCCATTGGTCCCAACTCAGTGGATGCTTCACTAACACGACGGTCGATAAATGATCGACAAACAACACCGAACAAACAACGCCGAACAACACCACAATTCTCGGACATCTCGATCAAACCTTCAAAGTAGGAGAGTGTCAGATGAATCAAGATAGCAGAAAAACCAGACAATGGTAAAAGTGGATACACATCTTCTGGAGTTGTGTTAATTTGTACGTTCACATAACCAAATGTGGCATACAATGCTGAATCGGATTACTACAAATGTGGTAAATTCAGTGATCAACTTCACGCTGTTTCTGTGTGAAGCACCTGTCAGTCGTTGGCTGTTTTCGTTTGCCTCTCAAATGAGTAGGCTCATGAGAACACATGACTAATTCGGTAAGCAAAAATACTTGCATTAAAGCCTTCATGAGTGATGAATCAGATCATTTAGTTTCCACACGTTTCGACTGATTTTGTGTTGAGAATCCACCCCAACCGCCAAAATGGATCAGTCGCTTGTGCGCGCGTCAAGTTGGCAGCTGGGTGGGTTGTTAGGATTGCCATCGCTGAACAGACTGCAGACATGTACTCCCCTAAACTTCGGTTGATGCAGTGTGATGGACAGCGATGAAGAGACCGGGTGAATCCTGGGCATGATGGGAGAACATCTGGTCACCTGCCCCCCATGTCAACACGTGACCATAGTTGCTATGTCAGTTTTTCTCATCGCAAACAACATCTGGTGGTCAGATTAATGGATGATCTTTTCAGTGAGTCTAGTGATATGACAGTCGATAATTACTTGACTGGTTCACAAATCTCACGCGTATAGGGAAAATGACCTGGTCGGTGATACGGAAATTTGGACTATGAATAACTGTGCATTGAAGATCAGATGAACCGCCTCACTGGAAGTGGATTCTACGGAGATGAGACGGCGGTTGTTCCCTGTGGGACGCTTACACTACACTTGAATGCAGATCAGCTCAGACAATACAACACCTCATATTAACAGTGCCTTCAGCCCTTTTAAATGCAACAGCTTTCCATACTGATAGGATACCTGTTTGCTGTGGAGTCCTGAGACCGTAATTTGTCGGGAAATGGAGTGTGAGAATAGTCGTTTCAATTTTCAACAGGCGGTTGTCAGTCGTCCACCAAACCACATTGTAAGGGTAGCGGAGATGTAGTGGACTAACACACACGTCTTAGCATAGTGCATCCTGGTGATCACGGCCTGTGCTGGCTCTCAGACCACAGAACCATTTTGTCTCACATAAATCCTCGAACCTTACACAGTGCTGAACGGGGGTGAATTGGTGATTTGACATGCTGCCTTTACCGGAATGTAGGTGGCTACTGGACCACTGGGATCACACATCCAAAACGAGTTTCGAATGGGTTAGAATATTTCGGGATATTAAGCGATTTCAATAAACCAGAGAATTTTGTTGGCCGGGCATCGCGTACTTTCGCTTTCCCGCGTTGTATATCAAACAATTCCGTTGCCCAGATTTTGTGCTACCTCCCGCCTAATCTGTTTAACTGGTGTGTGATGGAGGGGAACACTCGGCTGTTGTAAGCTGGCAAGTTTGGCACCAATGGCTGAGACTCGGTCATTGTCCTTGTGATCATTCTTCTGCAGGTTTTCACGCTCGAGACCCACTATTGTTGTACTTGATAGACAGAAATCCAATCGGTAAAATATCATTTCCGGGTGTGATGAACCCAGTCAATCATAAAGCCGTCATATGCAACGGGTGCTGGTGTGCCATTAACGAGTCATTTCTTCAACCTTCTCCAATACTTGTCTCCTATCGTCCTGTGTTTTCCTGATTTTCTTTAGTAGCACGTAAATCGATCAACAGTGCTCCGTGATGGATTTGGCACTCCCGGGGCGTGCGTGAATCTGTAGCTGATGCTTAGCGTTTTAATGAGATAGTCGCGCTAATACTCACTTTGCGCCATGTGTTGTAATATTTTATCCAGTAGGGATCTCAGTGAGTGCAATTTCACGATCGTCTCAATAAATCTCGATTTCTGTTTGTCATATCTGTTGACATCCTCGGGTCCCGAGTGTTAAATTAACCAAGATTACTGTCTTCAATCCGGTTCATTCTACGATCGATCGATCGATTATCCCCACAGTCAGGCTAGTGGGATTTTATGCTCCATGTGTTTGAATGCCGCGTGCACGTCACTGATGTTGAGGTCTGTTAGTGAACCTGACCTGGGAAGTGAATGCGCTTTCCTGGTGCTGTATTCCCTAGGGTTTCGCGAGGATGATCATTTTCGCAAAGTTCTACTTTTGAAGCATATATATATATATATATATATGCAGGGGGACTGGAAATGACGTCCCTGCCAATTTAGAGTTCTGAGTGTACAGTAACCCCTGTTTTGACCTCTGTCCCATGATCCCGTTGGTTACCGAACAGTTTCAGCTTCCACTGCTCGCTGAAAATCCACCCCCCGCGCCTGCTCATCATTGCAGTTTTGCGTAATGCTGGGCTCACCTATGTCACGTGCCGCCTCGAAGGTCCTGACTTTGGTAAGTGCCCAAGACTTTTAACTGTGACATTGCATTTCTGCAAGCATCCGTGCTATCTTCAGGTGTCCGATGTATTACTCTAACTCCGTTGCAACTTTAACTTACATGCTGGAAATCATCATGCTGGAAATGATCATCTAACCATTTATCATCACGCGCCGAATAACAACTCCGAAATAGTCATGATGAACAAATCACGATCACACAATGTAGACACCATCGAAGTGAACTGGAATGTTTGCATGAAACAACACCAGTTGTTGGTTTACTGCTTGATGAGGTGATCGGACAGGCCATCGGAAGCGCCAAATGCTCAACCGTCGCTTGTTTTTTGGTTGCCCTCGGATCGGTGGTCTTGACAAACTTGTGTGTACGTAGCTCTGGAAATCTGTTGTGTAGCTCTGAGTTTAATTGTCAATTGCGTCCGGGCACGGGTTTTCAGTACTTGTCTGTTCCTCAGTGGATTGACCATCCGTGTGCCGGTCACGGAGAATCCGAGCTTATGTTTGATTACTCTCAAATTTGAACAAATGGATGAACTGCTGGAAGTTCCAAATGACGGCATTGTGCATCCCATCCTTATCCGTATGCGATTATACGTGGTTCGAATTGGAGCAACCCAGCAGAATGTCTCTCGTGACAATGTGCTCCCGAACAGCGGCCACATTTGAACCGTCGCTTCAAATTTCCATTTGACTGTCATGTACGCAGTCCACTTATTTCTGGTATCGTCAGCCTTACCACTTCTGTTTTTGAACTTGAATTAAACGTGCATTTTATAACTACTCTTTCAAGCAATAGAGTCCGCCCATCCGATATCTTATTTCCGGGAGTCACTTTGTTAGGTAGTATGTCCAATTGACTCGTGGATACGTGAGGGTCTGAAACCTTCAAATTCCACGCATCATTGTCTGTATACTAATCTTCAGAACAACATGATGACGAACATTGTGTTATGCAATATAGTGAGCACTTCTACTCAAAGCGGACAGACCCGTAAATGATGTTTTGTGGATCTCTAATGAGGTACGTGCCATTCGTCTTTTGGCACCCAAATTTTTATTTCATTTCTTCTTGGTGAGACCTAGGTGTGATGGGGAGTATTGGCTTAAATGTGAAGGGGCGCGTAGTCTTTCTGGTGCCTAGGACCACTTTGCCGACTAACCAAATTCAGATTATTTCGCAAGCAATAGACTGAACTATTGTGTTCGCACATAATCGAAAACTTTTGGATCTGAGTTCACTCTAAGCGCTTACCATAACCCACTTGGTGTTGCTTCATTTCGGATACGATGATCTCAGTGCATTCGATTTTGATTCACTCGAGAGTTCGTTGTTTTTCTCGACCTGCTTCTCAGTTTAAACAACTAGTTCATTTCGCGTGTGTTGTGTGTTTACCAAAACTGGAGTTGTTCCGATTCGTGATAGACTGTTCACTTTGCACTTTTAGCGGGCTCAGCAACTTGATTGATTCACACAAGCCTCAAGTGTGCTCAACAAAAACATCAGACATTTTTTGGTGTGCGCGTTATTCTACACCGAGATTCTTTGAGGCATCTCTCAGTGTGACAACTATGAAGCGCATTTACGGACTAGGAATCAGAACACACCGACACTCTTGTCAAATAAACAAGGTAAAATTGACGGATAATAAACTAATATCATGACCAGTGGTCTACTGTTGATGAGAACGAGGCATCGTAGACTGAATACTTCCGACCATTCTGAAGACTAAAACCAAAGGTGTATTTGAGCCATAAGGTGCTAAGAAGGCAACTGGGTAAATGCATGTAGCTAAGTTTTCTCATGCGTGAATCCCTGTGATAATTACACCAATCGTGTCGTAGGAATGTGTGTAAGTCAGTTAAATACAATGAACCAAGTTTCCAGTCTTATCTACTCATCGTTTGAAAGGAAAAACGTTGAATGTCTTTTTGGAACAATGGTTTGGCAATTTTGTGGCTGAGCTGTCTCCTCGAGTCCGATTGACTTTTACGTCACTTATAGCCTGGTTAAATACTCCAGGTTTGTGACACCACTGAAACTGAAATTAATTCCTTTGATGGAGAGGGTTTTCTCTGTCTCTGTGAGTAGTTTACCGGATGGATTCTTTGTCCAAGCTTCGCTGAGATTACTTTCGTCCTTTTAATTTCCAGTCAGTTTATAAACTTTGCTTCCTAGATAAGTCTTCTTGTTTTAAGCAGTTCTATTGCCCTCTTGAGATCAAGTCCTATTGACCTTTGGCAGACTTCTGTATGCTGACTGACCGTCTTTTCAAATTTCCCGATGCGATTTTGCTTATGTGTGATCATGAATCAGACCATCCGTCTACCATTCTGCCCAAGTAGTGTCCAAGCTTGTGAATGGTCTACTGGTACCGATATGTTACACCACATGGGAAGACAAATTTTCTCGGGTGTTCTCGGAGTAGCTAGAGCTGTTGTCGTGTGGAGGCTTGTCGGCAGACTAAAGTCCACCATCAACGGGCTGTTTTGAGAGTAGAACGCCAGAAGTTGTTGTCAGTGTGTAGAACCCATTCAATACTGCACCGATAATATATCTTCGTTTGGTAGCGAAACGTTAGCAGGTTAATTGCCACGCTCGCTACCTGATCGACAACCAAGACGTATCTTCGCATCCCAAATTATGTGGTGAGTTATTGCTGAACGTCATTGAATAACACAAGTTTTTCAGAGGCAGGTTCAAGGAAAAGGAAGTCATGTGAGAGAGGTGGATTCTGGTGATAAAGTTGATGTTCTTAATTTGATCTTGGTAGCATACCTTACCTCTCTTTGACACCTACATGGTTCATACCTAGATAGCACACTCCTTAATGGGCAGATCTGGGTGAAACTCGTAAGCCGTCTCTCTAACTTAGTCCTATTCTGTAGTGGCTTCCCAAAAGTTTGACTGTATCAGGAAGGTCAGATTACTGAAAGCAACCACTGAATGCCCGAAATCTACTGAGACCCTCAGCTCTGCCAGAAGTTGACCAGACAGACAACGCCCCCTCAATATACAGCGCTTCACAGCCTTGTATCAAACCCAGGCAGCGCGAGTCAGCGTTGATCAAGGTCAGACAACGCCCTCGCAATATGCAGCGCGTCGCAGCATTGTACCAAGGCCAGGCCGCGTGCGTCAGCATTGGACTAAGACAGTGTCCCTCCAATAACTAGCTTGAGACCGCTGTATTCTCGGACTAGCACGCACTCACGCTCTCGCACTCGCTTGTTTGGAATATAGCTGTTGTGTTCTCTTCTTTGAGTCTTTTTTTCGGCATTAGGCACTGGAGCGGGTCAGCAGTCAGATACAACAGGTTGGTGAATCAGCAACCACAACAGACGGTTGGGTCAGGTGTGTGTGTGTGTATGTGTGAATGATATTATGCAGCATCTTGTGATTTTGTCCTTTGCATGCGGATGGTCGAAAACTTAGGAGTGTCAACAAATTTACATGACATATGGATGGTTTTGCAGTGCTCTGTCGATGGCTTGCAATGTTGGTCTGATCGCTGACCTCTGTTAATCCGACATAATGTGTGCTGCTTGCTTCCACTGAAGATGCCACATCTACGAGCTGTGCATCAATCCGACTCAGGGTGTCGGTTGTGAATGGACATCTCGGCTCTAGACGTCAAATGAAAAGCGGTGGTTGTTTCTAACACTCTCAGATCCTTTAATCGATTTGGTCTTGAGCTTTTCCCCAGCGCTGTCTACAACACATATCCGACCAATTCTGGAACATGGATAACTACTGTCTCTCTGGTTACTAAACAGAAGAATAAGTAGTTAAAGCAAGTTCACAATAGAAGATCTAAGGCAGTGGCGTGACTCTTGATGGACTGACAGATGTCTTGCCCCAATACTGAAGACTGAAAGGAGACTGGCTTTTCAGTTGTAGGATACTCCAAGATCACCCGGGAATTCAGAAGCAGCAAAATTGGTGCGTAGGTTTAAACTGTTTAGGCGCAGAAGTCATCGTTTGAATTCTTCGGTCACTTTTCTCACGAAAGTTGTCAATTTGTGAAACTGTGCCATCGTGTCCGCGGTTTTAGAGCGGGGGCTTAGAGCAGGAAAAGTGCCTTCAGGTGATAGTCGACAGGAGTTCTTCCTAACTCAACTAGTGGCTTGACGGTCTGCCGCGAAAGCACGCTAAAGGACCGACACATAAAGCAATCATTTTGAAAGCACCTTGTACTCTCTATCGCTGACCGCCTGACAGGAGACTGACGGTTCTGTCGTTAACTAACAGAAGTTTTAACTGGGCTCTGGGAGACAGGAAAAGAAAGGCACCATACCAGTGTGGGGATGATTGTTTGATTCTTCCAACTCATGACTGTCTTTTATTCGCCGACAGTATAGTCGTTGTACGAACAGCCTCGTTTCATGTTATTCTAGCCCATTCGAGAGACTACAAAGATGAGCGCAACGAGGCACCGTAAGAGAGTTCTTGAGAGAACATACTACTCATAAGGCCTGCCGAAAGGTCGTCTACAACCTCCTTGTTCTTGGGGTTCATCAGATAGGTCCATTCCCTGAGTTTAAGTGCACTTCATGTTCTACGTGAGCCCAAACTGTACAATTGGGGTAGTTCGCTCACTGCCCTCGTGGCCTTCTTTGATAGTAGTCGGGATCAAGCTCGTCTGAGGGGATTTCCACGCGTGCCCACGTTTTTTTCACATGTTAAGCTGGGTAGGCATGTCGAGTGGCTTCATGCATCAGAGGACCGCCTAACGGGTGACGTGCCAGCCGCTGCAGGAAGTAAATACAGCCGACGACCGGTTTTGTCTTTCTTAGGGCTCATCAGGCGGGTGCACTTCCAGGGATTCCGCCAAACTTATGTTCCCACTGAACCCACATTATACGAAATTCGCTAACTAAGCTCATTTGAACACCAACTTTGTTTTATCGAGAGTCTCAGTTGAATTCCAGCAGGATCGCTCATGAATTTCGTACAGTTTGGGTTCAAACCGGTCAGTAACGAACCGAAAACAATCTTTAGGCAGAAGTTGATCGGGAACAGTAAAACATCAGCCGCAGTAAGAACTCGAAAATACTGCAGCAGTGACAGTATGGCAAAGTGCAGGACGGCAGAAAAGACAGTAGTGGTTGACCGGACACGTGCACGTAACACGGTAACACGACAGTTTGAACTGGGCGGGAAATCCTCGTGGAGCAAGGATGGACTTTTATTAGACCGAAGGTCAAATAATGATTTAACGAACAGCCACCCTGCTGTTGTGTGTTGTAGTGGTCTGGCGTGTTGAAGCTCTAACCGCTTGGGTTGATATGGGGACGGGTTAGATCCGGCTCACTTGACACCGAATTGTTTGCTGACGGGCAGTGACCACCACATCCGGGGAATTCATAAAATGACTTCAAAATGTGACTCGTTCACGGTCTTCTGATAATGAATCACGCGATAATAAAATAAAGAATAAATTATGGCACACTTGTAGTTGGGTTATTTTAGGAGGACTGCTTGAAAACGAACAAATCCATTCGCTAGCGATTGTTTTGTAGACTGAAAAAGTGTTTCTACATTTCAGCCTCTTGCTGACATCCTATTGGATTGTTAGCTCTTTTTATATTCTGGTTCAACTGAATTCCATATCACAGAGCGATCTACTTGTTTGCAGTATAACTCCCTCGAAGTTGTTTGTCTTCTCCATTCCAGTGAACTGACGACTCTGACTGATGCATAATCAGAGGATGTAACACTGGAGACGGGAAACCAAAGCAAACACAAACATGTCACTTTAAGCTGAAGATTTGAAAACAGTCCTTCAACAGAAAAAAGCGTGGTTCGAAGAATTGTGATTGCGACTTATTCAGTCTCTTAATCAAGTCATCAGTCTTCAGACATTATTTTCATCTCAAAGTGGCATGTCATTATCCTTTGCCGATTCTATCGCAGCAACGATTACCGAATTTCCCCACGAACCAGCATCGGGTCTCACATTCGATTCACGGTACAGCCGTTGGGAAGACACTTTCCAGAATGAGTTTGCCGACAAAGAAGATGCGTGGAAATCCCGTCTCTTGGTCCGGAAATTTGGGATCCTTGAGGACGATTGGTTCACGAACTTCATTCTTCCCAAACATTCAAAAGATCTAGACGTTGCACAAACAGTGGAACAATTTTGTGAAACAGCGAGCAGCATTTACTTTTTAGTGTTCTATACAACTGTCTTAAATTGGCCAAGCGCAATGCCGACAATTACGTCACTTTTTCCAGTGTCGCCAATTGTCAGTGCGAAAAATTTCAATTGCAGTCACTTACAGAAGATCAGTTCACGTGTCTAATTTTCGTTACTGGCCTTCAGTCTCAGCGGAAATCAGATATTCGCACTCTATTACTTTCCAAGCTTGGGCGCAAGAAGGACATTACCGTGAAATCAATCACCATCGAATACCAACGTTTGCGTAATCTTAAACACGATACCGCAACGGCATACCAGACTCACAATCTACTGATTCCAGTGGTGTTATGGCACTATGCAAGTTTCTGTCCATTCAGGAAGCACCAGTGCCAGACCTGCCATCGGTGGGGCCACAAAGAAGGTTTCTGCCGTACCCAAAAACCAAAAAAGCTTCAACAGTCCAATCAGCAACACAGTCAAAAAGTAGCCGTACAGGAAATGTCCGCAGTCCAGATCTGTGTTTGCAACATTCCAAGTTGGATTTGAGTTCTGAAGGAAATACCGTACAGTTTGCATCAACAAAGTTCCAATCCGTCTGCAGCTCGATGCAGCTTCAGATATCACGCTAATATCACCAACCCGAGGATGCTGTTGTTGCCGTAATAACGGTGGAACCAGAAGTTAACGCAGTGCTTGCTAATACAATCCGTGCATTTCCAGTTACTTCTGTCATGGTTCGCGTCGCCACTGCTCCTGATCCGTTACTTCAAAAGGTACTCCATTTCCACAGCACACACTGGTCTGCATTATGTTCCGATAGACTACTTCAACCGTTCTTCCACCGTCGATCGTCACTTTCCGAGGTTGACGGTTGCATACTCTTCGCAGAACTGGTGATCGTACCCCCGAAATTACGGATGGATTTCCTTAAACAATGTCATCTTGGACACCCCGGTATAACCGCATGAAGGCGCTAACACATGCTTATGTCTACTGGCCGAGCACGGATAAATACTTAGAACTTGTACGCAAATGCTCAAAATGCCAACTATCCGCAAAATCCCCTCGGAAAACAGATTTATGTTCATGGCTTGATCCGGAAACTCCATTGCCACAAATTCATGTTGATTTTGCGGTCCAGTATCTGGCCAACAATATCTAATCCTAGTAGATGCATATAACAAATGACCAGAAGTGTTTAACATGAACCATGTTACTGCATGTGCTAACAATTCAAAACTATAACATGTGTCTATCCACTATGGAGTTTCGAATACCATTGTCTCTGACAACGGCAGTGCATTCACGTCCACTGAATTTTCCGCTTTCTCTCAATAAAATAGCTTACGGTATGTGTGATCATCATCATTCCATCCGCAAGTAAATGGCAAACTGGAAATTTTTCAAACCTGCACCCTTGAAACCTAAAGGAAAGCACACCGGAAATCATCGAGACATTTCTGCTGTTACAGGGCGACACCAAATGTTAACGCTCCACATGGTAAGTCCCCGGCGGAGATACTTATGAACCGGAAGATCCGTTTATCTGTTGACGTCATCCGTCCAGTACCACATTCGCCAACGGGCAGCAACACAAATATGGAAGTTCAGTTCAACCGAAATCACGGTTCTGTAAGTAACATATACCCGGCCAATCTGTGCTAGCGAAAGACAATTATACTGATGCGGAAAGGTGGACACAAGTTATAATTTTGCGCCTTGCTGGAAAAGTTGTCTATGAGGTAAACATAGACTCCTCTATCTTGCTCCGTCATGCCAATCAGCTACGCCCTTCCTATCTTCCAGCGACAGCTACCCTCGATCCTGATTTTTCCACTGGAGATTCTTTTCGACACATGTGAATTAGCTAAAAAGCCTGAATCTTCAGAGATGATGAATGAACCAATAATTTCCAAGAGTTGTGCGGACGGAGTTGTTGGAGTTGTTGGACGGATGGAATACAAAGTTTCGTCAAAGCAGTGCAACTTAACCCTCAGCAGCAGTCCTACGATCAAGTACTTCAAAGTAGGGGTATCAGGAGGACTGCTTCCAAACGAATAAATCCATTTTGCTAACGATTGTCTTGCATACTGAAAAATTGTTTCTAGATTTCGGCCTCTCACCGACATCGTATTGAACTGTTAGCTCTTTTTATATTCTAGTTCAGTTGAATCCTATATCATGGAACGGTCCACTTGTCTGCAGTATAACTTCCTCGAAGTTGTTTGTCTTCTCCATTCGGGTGAACTAACGGATCTGACTGATACATCACAAGAGGATGTAGCAGGATAGTAAAATCAGGGCGTGAAATAAAACAGAGCCCACGGTCAATGATTTTGTAGATTGTGACGTTTGCTTTCTGGCGTATGGAAATAGGCGAGGATGTAGTGGACTTTCTGGTTCAAATCCTAAGTAGTTGATCGAAACTCATGTTCCACAGTTGCGCCAAAGGCCGATCCCGAAAGGGACCAACAGTGCTGATCGTTACATAATTGTCCCACAGAGCCAGGCAAAGAGATCGATCTCTGATGATCAAGAAACTATTTCGGTTTTATGATACCGGGCTGCGTAAGTTCATCAATTCAGCAGATACGTTTGTCCGATGTTGGTATTTTTCGCGACAAACCATCTAGTTGTTCACTCACCTATAACAATGACGAACCATTGGTGGGTGGAACGATACTGGAAGACAAAGTTTTTCACCTTACTTGCGCTAGCTGGGGGAACGAAGGTGCCCACGGGATTTCAGGGATGCCATAATCGTCCCATGTTTCATGGAGAAAGGAAACCGACAGTAAGCAGACAGCTGTGGGGGAAAGCATTCCTCTCTGCGGTGCACACATGATCCTAGCGTGCACACCGCCTCGCCGATTGAACACTGATTTTCTTGGAAACACCTTTAGTGTTAGATCTGACGCATTATTCATACTCTTAATTGGTTGACCGCATAAGATACACAATGTAGGAAGTAACCTTGACGCCAAGGTGTGATGTCGAACACGAAGGTCAGGTACATATATTATGCGGATTTAAAATACGAGCTGCACCACTTTGGGCTAGAGATGAAGGCGTAACAGCACAGCCTCTGTCAAAACCAGGGGTCAAGGGTTCATGTACGGGCCACTCGAGAGTGTCGATTCAGACGAATCAGCATCGTTAGACTCTGAAACGCACTAGCACACATCTTAAGGCCCATAGTATGTACAGAAGGCTAATTTGCTTGGTCACGAGTTTACGCAACTCAAGCTCATTGTTGCGGGAAATATCCACAAGACCGCAATAAGAGATCCCTATAGGACAGTGTGAATTTCGAATTGGATGCACTAAGTCAGCTGCGAGATAAAATCAACTTCTATACGCTGTGTTCGTAGATTCACGAAAGCCTTTCACAAAGTAAGCAAGAGGATCTGCAAAACTTCGATGGCTTTGAGAAAACTGTCAACACTGCCAAATCTATTCAATCTCCTGTTGCAATTGTTTGCAAGTCCCCCTCCATGAAACCAATGACGGGAACAGACTAACAACAGCTTTATTAAGAACAAGCGAGTACAAAAATACAAGGAAGTATTAAATGCATATTTTTTACCTTGAGTCATTCTTGTCTGATCTGCGTTGAATGGTTCGTTGTCATCGCTCATAGGACATGTTCAGTATTTCGAAGATACAAAGTTATGAGTCACATAAGACGAACCAAGCCTATAAGCGCGATATTTTGAAGATTTTCATCAAATGAGCCTCACATTGTAGTGCGTATTTTCCGCACCATGCTGTGGCCTGTGGCAACTCTGGGGATGATCGTTCAAACAGCTTGCTCCTTTACTACTGTAATGATTTAGGTAGTAAGTGTTTGAAACAAAAGTTTGATCATGGCTTTCCTGCTTCCCTGAGGGTCCTTCCGACCAATCACGTCGTAGAAACACTCGATAAGTTAATGGGAATGATGAAAATGTATGTAATCACCGAAAGATATACAGACAATACAGAAACTGTTTGAAACCAGAAGAGACAACTCGTCCAAAAGCTCACATCACCCTATATTTCTTCCAACAGAACTTAACCATGAGCTGGAGTGCCCGCCTCCTTCGAAGTTCCAACCACTGACTAGCTGATTGGAGCGTGACAGTGTGTTATAAATTGTTCCGTGTCCAGAGACAGTTCCTCAGCAGAAACTGCCTTTTCTGGCCCTGTGGAGCTTCCACCGAACACCCATGAGAAAGCGACGTTGGGTTCCCTCCACTGACTCCACTTGGAAAAACACTATGGTCGAATTCCTCTCAGAAGAGACATCGCAGTCATTGGCTTCGTTTGTCTAGCGTGCAGAATTTTGCTGATTAGGTAAGGCAGCCCCCCTGGAAAGTGAACGACCGTTCTAAGGAAAGTAAATCATACCAAAGTTTCACATTTGGTTCTGGGATACCTTTTTAAAAGAACCTACTCACTTGCGAACGGTGGAAACGGAATATTACTCGCCAATCCAAATGATCCAGACCAGGATTACTGCTACCTTTTTCTGCTTGACGTCGTTCTGAAAAAAGGCTGTCCTCATGTATCTCCTTATGTAAATGACTCTTATAAATCATTTATATATTGTGGAGACTGGACGGCACATATTCAAGGCGAATATGTGCAGTTTGAATAAATGTATAAGAGCACCACCACTTTTGTCATGACCAAGCAGTACGTCAGCATTGCAGTCACTTGCTCACGGAATCATGTAAACACTATATCTCTCCTACCAATGGTAGTTCGTATGTAACTTTACGCGATTATCTACTTACCAGGACTTGAGGTGAGAAAGAACCTCGATGTTTATGATAAGCTAGATCCATGTCATACCAATAATATGGTATTTTGAAGAAGTACAGTTGATCTTTCCCCAGGGACGACAAAGGCCTTAAAACCTACTTTCATCTAATGAGAAGAAGTGCTTGAAATGTGAAGAGAAACTGTGGCACAAAAGTGGGCTTTTTTTGACAATCGACTAACGCAGTCGAAACAGTCTGAACGCATGCAACTAATAAGCCTGGTCATCTAACACGTCACCTGACTTTATGGATGATTTCACAATTTCTGTGTGATGAGTTTTGTATTCGCATGGATTTTTGAGAAAATATTGGGCATCCGATACTTTTCTTAGTAACTACCCGATGAGGCACTTTAATGGAGAAAACTCCTTGCGGGTGTTTTTTGCCAGTTTCCTACCACTTCTTAGTGGTAGCACTGGGGCGTGTCACTATTTGCAATCTAATGTGGGCATTTTTGGGACTAGATATCATCACATCACCGAACAGATTACAGAATTTTCCAAAGGAACTGGAGGTAAGTGATTAGTAGTCAGGTGAGGCTTACGCCACGACCGCTGAAAGAAAGCTGACGGAGACATTCCAAAGCGAGAAAAGGGGGCGAGATAGCTCATTATTACTATTATTATTGGCTCATAGCGGTCAAACACTGTCCGACGTTTGGAAGACCAGCGATAGGTTTGTGAACAAAAAGTAATTAAGGAGTTATGTTCGAAGTCTGCACATCGGTTAGTACTGGGTAATACCTATATCCCGTGAACCATTTAATCTGGATGACACATATAGATAAATACACACAAAACCACATCTTGATATTTAGAAGCCTTAGGGAACGATAAGTCACACAGAGGAAGCAAAATCGGGAAAGGTTGGAAAAACAAGCATTAACCCGAGTCTTGGACGACTGAAGATTCTGAAGAGCGTAAAACTCATAGGAAAGAACGGTACTTTAAAGTCGTGTAAATTTAGCACTTGGTAAGATGGCTAATTTGATGCGGCAAATTGCATGAGTGAATCATCATGTACGGGACGAGATGGCCCAGTGGTTAGAGTGCGAATTTACTGACTGGGAAGTCCGTGATTCTGACTCTCAACATCCCCTGTCTAGGCTTGGGCAACCTGACAGTATCGCAGCTCTCATGCTTCCCTCGGGTGGCGTGGCAGTTAGGCACCGAAAGGGTGTTACAGCTGAATGATTTTTTCATGATGTACACAACCTGCACTCTATTCCATCTCCAAAATGCGATAAAATGTATCTGATAGCATACTCACTCTATGGGTCGCATACACGTACCGTTCACTTTCCAATTGGCGTGTGTGCTTGGCTGATTAACCGGAAGCATGAAGTGGTTCCCATTAAATGATTGAAGAACTGGAGTGTAGAGATCATGAAGGTTTTCATTTAGCACTTCAGATGACATTTAAGCCCTTTTCTAGTTTCCATTGTTCCATGTTAATATCTCAGTTTAGGAATACGCTGTGGACCTGTATGACTGCAATGGCAACACGCACGACTCCATTACAAATTTGAGTGCTTCTTGTCATGAGAAATGACACCCGAACGCTGGCCCTGGTTGAAGAGTTTAGGATCCACCCTAAGATGAATAGTCTAAGTACTAAGAGCTCCACAATTTTTTTGGTACATGAAAGTGCTTCATCCATCAAGCTATGATGGACTGTACTAGATCTGTAGTTTCCCGCGAGTCACAAAACTGCATTATCATCCTGTAGGATTTCTATGAAGTAAGAGGTACGGTAACGGAATTTCGACGGAGCTTTGCTTTAGTAGCACTTGCTGACCTTAGGTGAAGTAGAAAAAACCAGACCAGTTTTTTGTTAGTCTGCAAGAGGTGTCATCGGTTTTCTTCATTTCTGAAGTATGGGTGAACAAACTTATTTGGTTGCACAATTTGTATACGATTAATAAAAATTTTCGAGGGTTTAAAAATGCACTAGAAACACAGAGTTTTCATTAGCGATCTGCTGATTAGTGATCGGTAATATGTCAGCTAAGAGAATACGTTGGTTCAATTGCACTGGGATCCAAATCTACTGAGGTTGAAACAAAAAGTTGGTGCGTATAATGTGGTAAATTTTTTAGTACCCCTGATCTTCGAAACAGCTTGGAACCGGCAGATATTTCGTTTGAAGTGCGCCAAGGTTTACCACAGTGTTTTTCCACAGTTAGGACTTCGGTGCACCATTTTGCCTGAAGGCCACAAAGGACAAGAAATAAAATTAGCGGAGAATTTTCGGTGCTAGCCCTTGACCAGGTGAAATTCAAAATTCGTTGCTTGATACTTATCAGACTCGCAGTGAACAAAGGTTGGTATTTAGCTGAAAATTTGGTGATTCACCACTACTTGTGTCGTTCTGCCTTGGTTACACGCCAAACAAGCGATCCGATAGCCTTTTTTTAGTTTCTTCTAAAGTGAATTTTGACCAAAAGTAGTTTCGATTCAGGACTAGGTTTGTTCTGTCAAGGATACTAAATTTAACGAAAACCTCAAGGGATGAGTCAAAAGTAGTTGCTTTTAGGAAATGGTATGTCCCCAGGAGGAGGACGAACATAATTTATCTTTCCTGCCCATCCCAGTACGTATATCAGACACACACACACACATCTGACATTCTTCCCTATTCAGAAATAAGTTAACTAAGTAGTGCAAAGCACGAGTGATATAAATGGGAAAGTGTACTGTACGGATATAACGTCAGGTTAACAAGCTCGATTTTTTGCCCCTTTCGGCAACTCTAGACACACGTAAGCGCGCTGATATCGTTGGAACTGTGACAATACACTTGGACGTGCAAGTCCAATTCAAACTGAATACGAACAATTCTAGGCAGGATTTTCATCGCGGATTATTCTGACGGCGTCTTGGAATTCGGAAGCACCAGCCTCAGAGACTTTATTACGCTTGCTCAATTCAGTACAGCGTCGCAATTTCGTTCGCCTATGAAAACGTTCAAAAACTGAATAAGTTTGCATTATGTCATAGGTGTTTTCACCAAGCATCTAATCACTCTTGACCAGTCATGTTTATTCACACACATCGATGTGGATGCCACTAGATCCTGCAAGTTTACAAAATTCACTGAGGTTCCGTTGAAAGCACGGTCGACAGGAGTATCTACTAACACCTCCCCTAAGTTTGGCTGGCCGGAGCGGTATGGCCAGTGGGAGAAGCAAGTTGGAGTGTGCCAGCACACACCTTCTCTCTAATCCCAAACTGAGATGAGTTTGACGTACCTACCGAGGGATTCAATTTTTTCTATATCCAAACACCTTCAAGACAAATACGCCCTAATAAATAAATAGACGATGACTTGCGGTTTTCAACACTTACAGCAATCCCACCTTTAACACGTGGATGAGAGTTTCCCTAGACTGCATGTGTGGCTGACGCATATGTCCTAAGAATGCGGACACATCCACAACAGGTTTATACACAACCGCTGTCTGCAATACACGTCATGCTTGCGTTTCATAATCAACCGAGCCTGGTGAGACTACAGTGATCGAGCTGTCGGCTGAATGCAGCAACATCCGGTAACAACCTTAATGAGATTCGATCTCTACCATTTGTGTACACTGATCACACAAACACAATCAACGTTTTTCCGATAACTTTGCGGAAGCAAATACAACTTCCGAACTAAATTTTACATTTGGACTAGTTCCAAGCAGGACTGCTACAAAAAATCCAACAGTTGTAGGGTTTCTCTGACACAGTCTAAAAAGATCCTGTACTCAATAATTCGCGAGTGATCTCCGCTTTATTGCTATAAATTTTATGCGGTCGGAATTGACCGCAGTCAGTCATATTAGGGTTGTAAAACATACCGCCTTTAAAATATGTATGCGTTTGACTTCGGCTACAATATTTTTCTAATGTTAAACTGTGTCCTTTCATCGTAAGATGGTGTAGCTCTCGCCGGTTCCCTAGTATTAAGCCGAGTGCCAGAAACATAAACTGGGGTCAGAAGAAGACATGATGCAAGCAGACAACTAATGAGTCTAATTAAGTAACAACCTAGAAGAACATCGCCCCCGTGTCAACACGCACCAGGAGGTGGATTGAGATGGTAACCATCTTACATGACATTCTAGGAGAAGACCTTGCGCTTAGTATCGTTGAGAACTGGTAAGTACAAGCGAAGCAAAAGGAACACCAAGAAGCCCAAGCAATAAGTCCGCGAAAAGGCAATAGTTAAGGACTTCAAGATATTAAGTCTTCACCAGACATTGAGAAAGAACACATGTGTAAAACTTGGGAGTTTCGAGGCGATAGATGAGAACTACACCTTATTGATAAGTGGCCTGGGCGGCGGTGATCACTAGACATCCCAGCGTGAATACAATAGAATGATTGGAACTGATAGACCAGCTAAGTTCACAAATGTTGGTTTGAAATTATTTTTCAGCAGCGGTAGTTTCGACTCATCGTAAACGTCTCCAACCAGTTTGAGTTCACGTACTCTTCCCCACTTCTAACCACATTGCCGTAACACTCACTAGCCTACACAGACAAAAAAATCTGCAAACGACATCTAGCAGGACACAGCAGCTGAAGTGTCCTGATAGGAGAAAACAATAACAGACGGGTACTAATTTTCGCCAAATATTTTCATTCGCCACGAATTTGGTTTTGGCCAGAGACTCTACAGAATCCAACTGAATTTCGCGTTAACGATGGTTTTACTACTAGTAACAATTTTGCATTCCTGACCAATCACTCGTGAAACCTAGTGACCGACGTTTACCAATAAGCAGTTCTGACCGATATTCTACATTGCCAGTTGAAAGAGATTCCATCCCTTGGGTCCACATCCATCATAAAGCTCGATCAAACGGCCTGGCGGGGGGTTTTATTGTTGAAAGTCAAACTCCGCCCCACAATAAATACATCGGTCATTTGTCAACTTTTTCTAAAACAACGGTTTCTCGGACTGCCCCGGTCGTTTTCCATTGGTCTGAGAAAGTCAGTGACACCTAGCAGTGGAACTTTCAGGGCACTTTACAAACCAAACGAAAATGTCAGCTCACACCGCTTCACAACCTTATCTGACTGCACAGAGAAGGCTGACGGCTTACTGACCACTATCACATGCAGATAGGCTACTTGGGTCACGTATGAATGTGTTAAGGTGTGTAGATAACTCACTGTCATTGTTGTTGTTGTTGTTCTTGTGCTTCTGGAGCTTGTCAGCTCGACAAAATACAACTAAATTGCATTACTTTTGCCAAGTTCACTGGACACCAGCCACCTATTATCCTGAACTAACGAGAATTTCGTGATTTGCCCTTATTGTTTCCTTTAGGTTATAACCCTCGTCTGTCTGGAGCTACAACTCGTGCACTCAGTATCCCGTTTACTAACCTAGGTGCAAACTGTGGGGGAACCCGTAGCTTGAAACCGCTATATAACAATGCCAGTAACGTGTACAAGTTGAAGGCCTCGGGATGACACTCTGCTCTCATTTGGTGTGAAAACTGTCAAACTGAATTGCTGAGCAGGCGCCATCAGAACACTGACAATACGGACACTTGGATCCCCGGTGTTACCATTAGCTAACCAAAGACAGTTGTTCAGAAATCGAACAAACCACAAGTTCGTTAGATGACTGATGAAGCTTGCATGCCGCAAGAAATAATATTCCCACCACTCTTAGGCCAAGATTGGAATAAGAGCCAAGTTAGTAGGTTACTTAACAATCAGAAACATTGTCCGTTTGTAGGTTGGCAGGAACAAGGGCAGACATGTAAGATAGTGACACTTAGAGTGTTCTCATCCACATATCCAGAGATTCAAATATGAAACGCTCATTGATTTTCCACTTTCGAACCATCTGGAGTCTAAAAGCAGTGCATTTTTTGCACCGGCTTTTGTCTGAGAAGTCAAAATGACTGTTGCTCAAGAGTCATTTTGCCCAATTATGTGAAATAACGTCTTCTGCAAACGATGACAAGGGCTCTCCTCTCATAGCTAACAGTGCAAATACGTTATCTGTCTGAACCCCGGAAAAGTACTGTTGGAAAGTCCAAGACCTGATTTCTTGCGGATATTCATCGTGTATACTGTCTAATGGATTTATTGTGGCTACTAGATGGAAATCAGGGCTATACATTATCATAGTTCGCAAATAGAGGGTTCATGAGAGATTCGAAACCTGGGCTGGTTCCGCAAACACATGCTAGATTATATCTGTCAGGCTGCATTTTAATAGGCAATATGTGTTCAGTGTATGATCGTCACGAACACTTTTCGTTAAAAACGGAAACAAGTCTATAAAACTACAAAATGACTGGTAGCTCCGAAACGCAGCTTACAGAGAACCATGAAAGAGGTTCAGATTCGAGAGACATTTATCGGATTATTGTTGGTAGTCAAGGAAGTTTTACCAGCTATGTGGTGAAAGTACCCACAATCAACAGGATTTTCCGTCATTACCTTCAAAAAAACGAGGTTCACAAAACTGAACTGCCTATCCTTAGACTATACACACATCAGCATGACTTCTTGAGAGGAAATCATGTGTAAACTTCTGTTTTATGATGTCTTCAAAATACTAAGTATGTATCGGAATGGATATAAGATTACTACTAGGGGATTCACTGAGTAGCGGAATCCAGACGATGATGCTTTGATGCATACGACGAGTGCAAACCCCTGATTTGTCCCAACAGGCTGATATTCCATAATACCACGTCCTTAAATCCGAGGCGCAAAATGATCTAGAGTTCAGTAATGATGGGAACCCATTCAGCATGGTTGTCCAAAGGGTTTGTGCAGTCGGTTGAATCACAGAACTGACTCCACCGAATGTTTTATCAGTTAGATCAAGGAAAGGGATCCGGTTTACTGTTCCTGAGTGACCCTTGACCATAAATCAAACATAAGTGTTCGGCACACAAATTGTGCAGACCTTTTTTTATTGCACTGAGGATCCCACAGATATCAGCTGTTTTCGTTTGAACGGTGTATGAATAAATACTCATTTTTAAAGGACTCTCTATCTGTTAGCTTGCCTTAACACTTCCATTTTGTACAGATGAAAAAAATTAGCCTCCAGAAATGAGCCTGTAACCAGTAGGTAACCACTACTAGGTTGACAGGAGGCGGCATTCAGCTATCAGCTAAAAGGTGTGACTAAGGCTCTCGGTCAACTCATGAACTTACATGTGACAGCCAGAAGAACCACAAGTTGTTCAGAGTTACCGTATGATTTATGTATATCAGGAAGGTCAAATTACTTAAAATAATCCCAGAATACCCAAAACCTACTGAGACCCTCAAACTCCATCAAAATCTCAATAGGGAAGCCGATAAGCATCCAGGCTAATCAATCAGTTCAGCAAAAGCCGACCAGTGCTCAGGCAAGCCACAGAAGCACGGCCGACTATAACAAGTGTTCAGTCATTCCATAGAAGCACGGTTGATGATGATGGGTGTTCACTAAACGCCAACCAGATAGCTTGGATCAACGTCAAAAGTGGTTTTTAAATAGCACAAGGCCCCTTGCACACGCTTGTTTGCAATGAGGCTGTGATGTATCTTGTTGGAGAGTCTTTTTCCGACAATAAGGAACTGCAACTGGGACCAATATATATACATATATATATATATATAGTGTTTGATTTGGTCAAGTTTCATGAACTTGGCGGAAGACTTCGGACCTTCTGGAAATGCATTAATAAACCGCAGCTGCGAGTTTTGTCATTTGTGTACAGCAATGAAGCAGATCACCGATGACCTGATTTAGTTCCGGAAGAAACTTAATAACCACACGGACGCATTCGAGAGACGAGGACGGTTCTCTCTGACCATGATGTTGCCCGATAAAGAGAGCTCAGGAAGAATCTACCTACCAAAGTGATGCTTGGAGCTGAGTGGTAAGAGACAAGTTGAGCATTATCTTGATAAAACTAGACCATCATGTGTTCAAGAACAGTGCATGAACGTTGGGAAATTGAATGACTGGGCAGTTGTTTTGAACTTTTAAGAAGGACTGTCTAGAAGACTGTCGGGACCAACTATATGGAGCTCAGTGAATAAGCCTTGAACTGCAACGAACGCACATGCGTGGAGCTGCAATTAGCATGAAAGGAGTGATCTGACAAAAGTGACTGATTTCGCCCATGGTTGAGCAGAGGATTGCAGCTTTCACTGAAG
The DNA here is from genome assembly GCA_003604175.2 of Clonorchis sinensis. Taxonomy (NCBI): domain Eukaryota; kingdom Metazoa; phylum Platyhelminthes; class Trematoda; order Opisthorchiida; family Opisthorchiidae; genus Clonorchis; species Clonorchis sinensis. The sequence goes on along the minus strand of CM030369.1, from coordinate 182,015,841 downwards.
CAGCCATGAAACCTCAAACCTCATGTGTCCGAAATTAACTTCGAATGTCAAGAAGCAGTCTCAAAAAACGTTTGCGTGAGCTGATGACTAAATGGCGGCTGAAACTCAATCGCGCAGGCTATCACCAGAGAAGAGCAGAAAACTCAGGAAGCTTATAAACAGACGAACGTCTGGTAATAATGTCGACAAAGAGAGCGTTCAACAGTTATTCTAAGCGAACCGTACCACATCAAGAAAGCCAGGTTTCTAATAACCGACACAACCGCCTCCTGCCCAGCCGAACATGACCCACTTGAAAACCGACCAACCATATCACTATGGCATCGAGAAAATGACAAGCATCGAACGAGATAGCAGACCAAGAGTGATGTAAAATGCAAGCAGATAATGCCAACATAATATAATTCCATTAGTTGCCGATGGTTCACAAAGATGGGGCTCCACTTCGATTAATCGCTTCACTAACAGGAGACCCTTGTTTGAAACATCCGAATTCAACGTCTGAACACAGTATCCGAAATTCCGCGTAATTTATAGACAAACTACAGGATATTAGTTTGGAAGAACGAACAATTATGTCGTCATTCGACTTCACCACTGTTTTCACATCGAATAATCACAAACTTGAAAAAGAAATCACGTGGAATCAAACGACTACAACAGGCTCTAGGAAACGAGGCTTACGATGGTCGCATACGTCAGAATTGATAGACAGGAATGCCAACAAATGAAGAGAACAGCAATAAAGCCATTAATAATAGAACCAACTACCGAAGCCGTAATGCAGAAGTCGGAGTGCATTCGATTACCACAGATCCGTCCAAAGCTTGGAATCAGATATTTGAATGACATTTATCATCATTAAGTAAATTTCAATAGAAAAGACGCACAAACGGATCAACAAAAAATTCGAGGACATCAAGTTTGTAACCGAAATGAAGAAGGACAACAAACAGTCATTCTTGGACGTCGACAATACTACCCTTGGTTGCATGTTTCATATGCCAGCCAATCGATTCTTTAGAACAGACATTTTCATACAATTGGAGGGTGGAAACGAGCCAGGAGCGGTCGTATTATGCAACCAGTTCCGGGAAACTCAGCTGTTCTGATTATCGCCGTCTACCTGGATAGAAGCCCAAGACGGGATACATCACCGGTTAGAGACTCTGGCTGGTATCGCCTTTATTGCGCGCGTGCATTCAAGCCGTCGCTTTATTGGATAGATTTTCTCCCAATCTCCCTAATGAAAAGTCAAGCCACTTCTAGATTCACACATCAGCGACATCAACAACTACTTCATTTTCGTAGCTATCCATCCTCTGTTTTTCCAGATCACCGACGTGCAAAACTACTGCAGCTGTAATAACTGTACAGCAGCCGCTGTTAATGATGTCGAAAGAAAACGCAACCACCACAGAAACATCTCAGGGAATCACAAGAGAAGTTGTATTCAAAGTTTATTCGGAAGACCAAAAACACACTGCAGCACAGAAGAAGTCAAGTGGAATAAAGAAAACTACTTATGTCGAGGGCACATGACAACGAATACCCAAGAAACTTAATCAGAAGATAATTGAAGAGAAGAACGCACCACAATCACCACCGCCACCACCATCACCACGAACAACAGCAACAACGGCAAGGACCAACAAGCAGACGAATAGTGCTTCTCTACACCAATAATGCACTCCAACTAACAGCAGGAACAACGCAACCACGTGGAATTTCGGTAGCTCACAAACCGAGTGCCATCCTGAGAAGATTGATATCAAGACCAAGTGATGAAACCAGACAAGTCGAGAGAAAAAGCACAGTGAATGCACAAGGTGCCGGATTTGGCAATCTCGGGAGTGAACTATCTATATCACTTTCTTTCATTGGCATGCGTGCATTTCAATCTAGAAAACATGGAAATACCAAACATGCAAGATAATTTCTGGAAGTGTGGGACTCCGTGACAAACTCGGTTAACTGACGTGTTCAACTGGACTCAATTTAGGCAGCTGTGGAAGCAAGAGATCAACGACCCAATCTGATTGTGAAAATGCAGCCGAGCATCAGGCAAACGGATCAGACGACAGGGTCAGCCACAGGACCAGGTCGGTAAAGGCTACAAAATACCAACAGGAGATATCAAGCCCAAAGAGCACCTCAAAGCCGGCCAGTCAGAACCCAGGCGAACAGCCCACTCAGTAGGACTGCTCTTCGAAGTCGCCAGGTGTAACTCCGACTTATTAGGTATAGCCTCCGAGTTTCATCAAGCTCATTTCCGGTTTGAAATAAGTGCATAAGAGTACGGACCAGTTTCCGGATTTCATTCTTCTTAATCCTCCGCTTAAGTGGCAACTCATCTGGAACAAAATAGTGGTGATTCCTCCTAGTGTCACTGCCATGGTTCACTGTCTCATGGAGTGACTTTTCATTGGCTTGCTTCGTCGCATTGTGGACATTCTTATGAACGAGTAGTTAGAACTCGGGTGGTTTATAGCTCGAGCGGCAAGCAGGTGTGTCCACTCTCACAAACTCGAGAGAGATACGTCGCAAATTGAATCTAGCCTGTGAACAGATATGTACACAAGCAGATAATGGTATTTTGCTTCCGTCGATGCTTGGTCACGGAAGAAGGTTCTGATGCGATTACCTGACAGCATCGGCCTGGGATAAAGTGGAGCGCCTCACTTGAAGGTTCGTCTTCGTAGTTTGTTTTCAAGGTATGTCTGCGCGTTATCTACAAGAACTTACAAGCTACCCAGTCAGAGCGAATAACGCGCCAGGTGACCAAAAGGATTCACTACTCAGGAGCGCATTGTCTTAATGAGAAGAGTTTCCTGGTTCCGAGTGGTTCCCTTTTTGAGTCGGTGGAGTCTATCCTATCCTTGAGGGAAGTTTAGCGACAGGCGACAAGGTTCTTTCCGTCGTAGGGAGATTCGAAAAGACAGTGAATCAAATGATCCATTGAAAGTCTAACATTTAAGGATTGTCATAGCCTTGTCATAGAAGGCAAAGTGTAGTTGTCGCCTTACGGCCAGTCTAGCTCAAGGGATTGTGTGCTTCACAATCTTTGATAGTTCCCTACCGGCCAATGTGCGTATTCTTGTAGTCTCACTTAACTATAACCTTCAGCATGCATGAATGGATCTGGCTGCTCGTTGCGACTGTGTGGGAACAGCAGTTTCCCCATAGATTTGTAACAAATACGCGTTTCAGTGCCACATGAACCTTGAATGTGGAAGCTTGTCTCGCCTGATCCGGTAAAATTACAAATGAATCTGAAAGGCCGCTTCTGGACTGACAACCCATGCATATGCTGTTCTGACATAAAAGTCTAGCCTAAGCTTGTGAGGATACAGTAGCGACGCACTATACGTGCATTACCTATACAACGGTGGCCTGAGTTGGGACGATTAAATTAGGTATATATGGTGAGCGTGCTTTGGTGTGCTCTGAGGAGTATGGTTGGAAATCACACATAGCGTTACAAGATTTAAGTAGACTTTCAGAGGAGAGGTCAAACAAGAGAGGGGGAAAGAAATTATCCCAAATATCGCTCGAACATTCAACAAGCTTTCATCTGCATGTATGTGATCGAACAACCTATATAAACCTGTTTAGCAAAACCTTAAGAAATCAACAAGATATATGTTTACATTTCCAAAATACAGTTACACGAACACACCACTGACAATCAGCCTATTTGCTTTTTGGCGAACAATGTGGTTACCACGTGGTTTTGCCATTTCCCAACTCACATCATTGGAGTTTCAAAATGGTAGGATCAAGCAATTTGGAGTTATTTTCACTTTACGAAAAGTCTATCAGTAAGATTTCGCGTGAATAATGTAATGTGTGACTCGCTCAAGAACATCACCAGCTTGTGGTCAGCGAATGTGGTGAATGGTCGACAAGTTAACTTTAGCCTCTCACAGGGACACCAGACTTACAAGCACTTGTAAAATGTCAGTAACCAGTTGTGTGAAAGTTATTTCACTAAGTTACCCGAATTTCCTCTTTTTTCTCGTCATTTTCACCATGACATCACCATGACGCATTCGCCTGATAACCGTTCATGTTAGTTTTTGTTCCGTCATCTCGTTGGACAGTCATTTGATCCCTCTGTTCTGCTTCACCGAAGATCAGTGTAATTGCTGCGACTGATCTATCGAAAATGTTCGATCCGCATGGCCAAATTCACACTGAGTAAACAGAATTATCTTGGAAGTTTATGCAGTTGCTGAATTCAATGTACTTTAACCGGCCTTAAGTAAGCACGACTCACCGACTGAAAGTCGTTTGAATGCCAGATGTTCAAAAAGTGTGGCACTGTGATTTAAATCGAGTCCTGGTTCAAGACGTTTTGTGGCATCCGCAGCCGAATATTATATTGGAAAGCAAGGTTTAATCCATGTGGAACGATAATTTTAGAACGGACAATTGCAAACATTGTTTTCGGAGTTTTCTCCACCTGTCTGAGCAAATTGGGAGTAAAAAGGGGCGTTGTATTTCTGGTGACACTGAGGCGTCGCGCTAAAAAGGTTACTGAAGATGTACGGCAATGTTATCGTGCCACTGGGAGTAAAATTTGTGACGTGGTCATTGAAAGATCCCAGAATCACCGTTGTTTTTTGAGTACTTGACACCTAGAACAGAGCACTGGTTGTGGTCTAGGAAACCGTGGGTCACAACATCACTAATCCTTAAGTGGCTCCGAAAACCAGTTGACTAGATTAGTGCAACAAACACGAGAATACTAGTGCTCTTAATGAGACTGTTGTATACACGCAGATATCGGTCGTGATAACATCAGGAAAGGTATCAGCCAACTTCATCCACTTGACAAGCTATTAATTAGGTAACCTAAAATTGCATACAGAACTCATCTGTTGCGTTGGATACGGATGACGCAACGGCTCAGCTAGATATTATTTTTATCGTGTACATGGTAAGTGAATGGGTGAGATACTTTGGGGAAAAAGACCCTGGGTACTGAACAGAGAAGTGTACAATATGGTTTTTGTTTGTGACGCGAGCACAGAAACCACCAATCTTATGTATGGTACGGGAGCTCTGAGTTGTGTTGGAAGCAAATCATAAGAAGAAAATAGAATATTGCTAGTTCATGTTGTAATGCTGACCTTTGGTTTGCTCACTGAGCTGGGCAGTTCCATTGCAGACGTTTTATTATCGGCCAAATTGACATCATCTGTGTGTTGGGGTTGAAACGGCCTTCCATTCACATCCATGCCACATCGACTGGTGATGAACCGTCTGCAACCAAACTGTCCAGTTCTGCGAACAAATCAACGTCCACAAGTCAAGAGATAAACCGCCCCAAATATGATGAAACTGTCTGCTTGACAGAAGTTGAAAGACTACATGACAATCGTGGGAATGCGGCAGACCATAGAGTTGAACAGGAGGAATCTAACGGGGCTCTTAAGAACCTCAGAGATGCCATAATAGTCGTTGCCCAGCAAAGTGCAACTCCGACCCAGTGTACGTAAAAATCGTTCGACATTTGATTTGTACATCTTTGCATCCTATCATGTGAAGTAGACTTGTGTTGGATACTCTCATGTATTTATTACTACAGTGGTTTAGTTCTGATATTGAGACCCATACTAATAGTCATGCGTATCCATTAAGTTCCCTAATAATGGATACTCAGCACTTGCGAACATTTCGTTCTCCCACTGTGAATATTCCGTAGTGAGGAAAGCTAGTCTACTTATAGCTAGAAATGGACACGCGGTGAACGTTTTGTGAAGACACCACTTCTTCTCTCTCCCGCGCTTTTCATCCATTTCTCTACGTCCCAGAATACTAATTTTGGAACATAGGGGTTGAGGTCAAAAGACCTGTTCCTTCGTGATGACTTTCTTCCGACGTGTGTGTAGAGCTCTCTGGTGTGTAAAACGGCCATTACTAGACAAGAATTTTTCCTCTTGCGACAGTTTTGTTCTCAGTCAGACATGCACCGTCTAGTTGTTCCGGTCCAGAGCAGCAGGCAGCTGGCTGATGACGTTCGGAGTGCTATCGATTTCGCTTGTTACCCTTCGTTCAGTTTGGAGAAACAAACGTTTCACCCAGGTATACACAGCTGTGGGAACTGGGAAATTGTATCCAAATCGTTCTCGTCAAAAATCACCCAGGTTATAAAACGTGATTAGTCTGGTTGGTGTGGGATTTCAAATGTGTGGCTGTGTTCAGCTGTATGAGCTGTATCGAATGACACATGGTGGTGTTTATTTGACCAGGCAGTCATGAGTTTGTTGATGGAAGACCTTAAATATGCTAGTGAAGCGTTAATGTCCAGCACTGATGGCTAGACAAGTAATAAATTCATGCAAGTACCAGTAGTATGCTTTATTCGGTGAGATGCAACCATCCTCTGACAAGATCCCTTCTTCCCAGCGGAGGTTCCCCACACATCAATCATTTTTTACCCAAAATACGACGCCAAAAATGCCGGCCTCCAAATACATCTATTTTGGTGTTAATCTGCGAAATAAAACTAATGAAAATGAGGGTATTGGTCCTGTCATGTTGGCTGACGTCTGCTTCAGCTTACGTGGTCCACAATAATTGACTTTCAAGCTTGAGAACCGGCTCTGTTAGTGAAGCGCCTTACATTGTAGATATATGTGCACGAATAATTGCGGTACGTATAGGGTTCCATAAACGGTTTGTGGAAGGACAGGAAGTTATCTCCCTGGATTTTGACTGTTTCAAATGTTGCTCTTAGTTTTCCTACTAAAAACCGAGTTCTTCCCGTTTCACCTCTCCCTTTACTAATGCACGCCTTCCGAGGCTGACGCTGCAGCCATTCGATTAGCTGGCCCGTACGATGCGCTGGTAAATGGTTTGTAAGAACATTATCCATGCTATTACCACGCATGCGTAAATCTCAAGGATGTTCAAATGCCATACAGATGGACGACGCTTGCTTTGACGTCAAGTTGTTTCACAGAGGTTCATCTTCTATCCGTGTTCGTGTCATAGATCATGCATGCGTGCTCAGTTATCTCCTGCGCGTTCTGATAGAGCCATCATGCTGCGAACCCAGCTACCAAGACCACAGCTATACCAGAGTTTCTAAGAATAGAAGAAATATAGAGTGCTATTAGTTTTTTTCCAGAAATCAACGCTTCCTTATTCCAGTTATTCCCATCGGAAAGTTATGTGGAAATCACTCTTACCAGCTGCATGTAGGCACACACACCCCATTCATTCATCCAGACGCTCTGCCTTTGCCCTACTGACTTCAACAATTGTTACAGCTGTCACGCTTGCAAACCTATTTTCAACCGGTGACATTCTTCGAAAAATCCATGGTTGGTCATCTAAGTGAGTTCGGCAGTCCAATCTAACTTCAGCTTCCCATATTCTCACGGGAAAATGCGTTGCAGTGCTCCTTCCCTCGGCTAAACTTTCGATTCAATTGACTATTGATCCAGTTTCCTCTGAACAATGCAGCGATTCTTATATGAATCCGGATTCGAACTTAGTTACACCGGTTTTGAATTGGTTGAAGCATGGTACACTTAGTTACAATTATGGAGGTATCTCACAGTGACGAGGGGATTTCGGTACCCATGGGGTTCCAAAAATCACCCGGATTCTTCTTTGAGAGCACCCCCTAATATTTGCACAACCGAACGATACATAAGGCAGTAGGACAGTAGTCGAGAACGACTAACCATCACAAAACTTTGTTTACAACCTCATTCATGCTGCCCATGCATTTACACTTGACTATTTAGGGAGATAAACTCAGGATAACATGAAGGGGTGGAAACAGCAAGTTTCTGTCGTAAGAACGGACAACTCACACCAATCCTAACTTAGCGACGGTGTTTGCGTATGGTCACACGGATAAGCATGGGAGGAATAAGGACTGTCATTGTTACGGTTCGTTCTGAAACTTGAAGAGCGACAACTGCACGCCAGGGAAGTCCGTACTGACTATCTGGATAAAAATGTTCGGCAGAAACAGTATAAGTTATTCCATAACCATTCACCTGACATAGGTTTACAGTCTCTATGAGGAGTTCATGCTCGAAGTGACTAAGTGGCCAAAAAACAAACTTAGTGACCCGAAGGTCCTTGGTTCGAACACTACTTCCGCATCTCGACTGCTCTTATTTGGGCCTGGGCAACCTGGTAGTACCATAGCTTTGGTGCTTCCTTCAGATTTTATGGTAGCTAGGTGTCGAAAGGGTCTTAGAGCTGGATGATTCCTATTATTATGAATAATTGATGGATTTCGGATGGCGATGCAACATTTTACAACAGTAGCCCCAATAGGTGACTGGTGCTCCGAAGACAAGTAAACATGACAGAAGTCGCTAGTGCGCATATAACGGTCGTCGGTACAGTAAACGAAAACCTTTGGCAGGAGTTAACGATAACGTACGTGACCAGAGAGGCGCGCAACGCACCTGCTGCAATCCGTATGATCCAGTGGAGAACAAACGAGGAACTGAAAACCATCCATCCTAGAGGATGACCTAGATTAAGAGGAAACCTGCAGAGGGTGAGTGCAACAAAAGTAATTGGGGCCTTTTGGTCAGGTGGGCACTTTTTGTTATCCATCCGGGATAGTTTTGTTTGCATTCTACAACCCTGGGACACCTTATTTGTGGTAAAGCCATTCAACCAGGTCCGTGTTCAAAACCAGATATGTACAACGAGAACCGTGACAACAGAAACTAAACCGTTTCACTTCTGGTTACGTAAGCATGCGAAGTTTGACAACGGTTGCTATTCGAGACTGAATAGTAATTTCATCTCCGCCGAATCAATAATGGTTTCTGGAGGGCACGGTGACTAAGAATCACGTGAACGCAACCCCGATCTTAAATGTGACAAGTGCAGTGCTCGAACTGAGCAGGAACTATGAACAGACAAACCCACAAACGGACATTTGATAATGCTTGTAGAGGCAGAAACAAAGCAAAGCAACAAGGTTTCCAGCCTATGAGCTGAAAAAACTTAGTCTCATTACGGAGCGCATCTAAGCTCCTCTTCTATAAGTTCGCAATTCACGCTGGTTCATATGCAGGTAAGCATTAGGAATTTAGCTTTCTCATTCGTCACTTACTTACCTGTTTCTTATTTGAACTTTTGAGTACCCACTGTGACGGAGCAACATGAGAGCCGCGTTGCCATCCAGGTCCCTTTCATGTTTTTGACGTGGCATCTCGTTAGTGTCATCTTTACAAAATCGATGGCACTGGTTAACATGTTTGTCACCTTACTAACTTTGATCCATACATTTACCACAACTTTACTGTTTCGGGGATCATTCATACGTTTTGCCCACGACCCCGAGGGCACAAGCGTCAGATTGAACAAGATAGGTTACCTTAGATCTCGACCAGTGAGAAGTCCAGTCAGTAACACACCGAATTAGACATTTTCGCTTTAAGATTTCTGACAGAAGGACAACTGACGGCATCTCGCGCACTACCTAAAAAATACAGTTGTTTCACTTTGGAAGGACAAGGGGTTTCTGTCGCAGAGGCCATTTCTCAGCTCGGACTGAAGATATTCTGCTGTATATTCTGATCAAAACCCACCTCAGACGAGAAATCATAAGCGCCACATGCAAAAACATCTTTTTAGGAAGAGATCTGTGACCGAGTTGTTTTCTGCTAGTCATTCAGCGACTCCGTGCTCGAGAGATTTAATCAGCTTAATCAGGAGACTTAAACTACGACGGGCTTCAAAGGTAAAACACTCTGGTGTACTTCAGGAGGACTATAAGGCCTCAGAATCACCTAACCCGCGTTTCTAGCCTTAGGATAAACAAACTGACGGGGCTCGGTGTTTGAGAAAACTGATTCTTACGATGGGATTTTTCTGTATTAGGCACATGGAATCATACCAGAGGAATAAACTATGACGACAAGCCGGCAAATGACGAGAGAAATTGGTTGCAGTTCTCGGAACGGGTACAATTTTCAGGAGTCCGAAGCGCTTGCAGGCATTTTGTGACACAGTAAACTCTGTCCGTAGTGACTACCTTCAATAGCTTTGGTCGATCCCAGTAGATTCTTTACACCCCTAAAGAACGATTTCCCAACGTCTTGGCATCAATAAGTACGGCAAACTTATCCCAACTAGGTCTACATCAGGCACACTGTGCTTCTTCTGGAATTGAAGAAGCACACGTCGTATTAACAATGTGGTTCACGGACAACCACCAGACTATAACACCTTCTACAGTATCCAGTACCCTTGTGTACTGGATCGTTAGCTGCCGCTGTGAGGGGACAAATTCCGTTATCAGCTTGAGGATCCTGAGTGAAGTGCACTGGAGAAGTAGGACAAATAAGAGAGACCAAAACCCTAACCATATTCAAGCGAATCCCGTGCAATTATGATGGCATACACAAAGTTTGCACTGCCAGAATTCTAACAGAACGGATGATAACAATGATGTAGATAGACACGAGAGGTTGTGTATTTTCCATGCGAGAGAATATGAATCGCTTCATTGTCAAGACCTGTTCAAGCGTCTGGAGGCATGTACAACAAGAACGATAGAATCACCAATGCAACCAATTAGTCCATTGAACCCTACGGGTGCGCAGTTGGTGAATATCAGACACCAACAGTAAGATGACTCTATCTCCATCCTGAAAATACAGCCCCATAAATGTAAAAGGTGTTCTTAAGTTTCGGAAACATGGACAAAAGGATCAAGAAAATGGGTCAGCTATGGTGAAGTGAACCAGAATTCAGCATACGCTGTTGTGCCAGAAAGGCACCTACTCCGTAGTTCGGTGGCCTTCATGAGGTGGAAGTTCTCATCTATTTAAGCAGAAGAATTGGCGATCTGAAAATCAGTGCTTGCGAAGAAGTGATTTGCAGGGCTTACCAGAATGTTTTAATCACTCGAGTAGTCCAAACTTGCCGATACCGCCTAAGTGCACCACAACAATTCGATTACCCAACTGAAAACAAATCGAAGGCCTGCAAAAGGCATCGGATGGAGAAGACATCAGTAACTGACAAAGTTTTCTCGGGTCGCTCAATGCACCGGTCGGAACAGCCACACTCAGAACCTAGATGTGCTACCAACAACATCCATGTTCAGAAGACAACCAGGTGGAAGATTCCGGATTCATATAATTTGAATGACAGTACAGAGTGAACACCTGCTGCTTTACGGCAGCGAAGCAAGTGTTGAAAACTGATGTCATGCTGTCGATGATGACGCTTTAAAATTCCTTTGTTCTGGTGGGCTCCGTTAACGCACATAACCAAGCTGACCGGGTAACTAATGCTGAGCATTGATCAGCAGGCGGTAGTAAGATATCAGATATGGGCATCCTTCCAGTGTCGCGTGTCCAGCGCGAGGGCAGGACGTCTCTGGATCGTTGTACGTTCCAACAAATCGAGAAGCTTGGTCTGGTGATAAAGGCTGTGTATCGGGAAAAACGATAGTAATGCGAAGTGGACTGACCGACCACAACCTTGTCACTGTAGCTGCAATCAGTACATGAAAATATTCGAATATGATTGGTTTTAGCAACATGCTTTTGTGTGGGACAAGGTGGTCAAGGTCCAAAAATGCCCGAATGATGAAATATCTAACCCCGAACGCACAGATGGGATTTTGACTCACCCAGGTTTAGGAATACCAAAGTTCTCGAAATACACTCAGTTGCCAACTCAATCCAACTTATTCCGCTGAATGTTGCACACAAAGGCCGTGTCAAATTTTAACCGGTGCGATATTCAGGATATCAAAATGTTTTCTGGACAAAACCATCAGCAGGGTCACTGAAAACGCTTCGACCAACAACTACCGGTTTCACCATTCTTGGAGTTCATTCTTCAGTTGAAAAATAGGATGAATTAGAGTAAGCTGGGACTTATTTGAGTCTACCGCTAACATCAACTTATTTTGCATAGGTGTATTTCGCAATTTGCACACAATTTGGTGTTCAAGTTGAAAACAAGATTGATGGAAACTAGGGAACTACCATAAGTGATGGCCCCCAAGAAAAGCCAAACTACCGAAGTGTTCAACAACTTTATTAGTGGCGTTATAAAAAGACAGGATTTCCTTTCGACAGAACGTTTTGATCGGTACCTCTCTTTTGAATAGGGGTCATTGTATTGTTTATCTACGCAATACATGTAGCCGCTATCGTAAATCTACAATATGGGAGTCGGCCAAATACACGCAAGGTTCCTCAATTGTGTCAGCGTTTCTATCAACCTTATGTTGCCGCCATCGTATTGCCGCAAACCGGCAATTTATAAATAATCGAGCTTTTTTTAAACTTACTCCGACGTGTTGCATTTCTGAGACTGCACCAGGGGTACAAGTAATCGGCCATTTTTCTTCACCCGGAGCAAACCTTCTCAGAAAGAGCGAGGACCGTCAATCGTAGCTCTAAACAGCGATTATTAATTGCCACGTAACAATTTGACTATTCACTGGTGATTCACAAAAGATATGGTAAACGAATTGGTCCAGGTACGCTCTATCTGATAAACACACTAGTCAGCGATTCGCAGCTTTCTACCACAACTTTCATTACATGCGAATGCCGTGCACTGTAGTTATTTTCATTGCGTATCAAATGTTTTCACATCGAACGCTTTAAAGGCGATAGTTTTTTTCCCCAGTCACCAAAATCCCCGTTACAGATACGCCATGGGGATAATGTCTCAAGGCGAGACATGCCATTTAACAAAAGTATTGCGTTTGGCTTCGACAACGTTTGCAGCGGTGGCCCATTTTGTAGAACACAACACACCAGTTCACTGGACATTCAGTGATTTTGTGTTAAACACAAGTACCAATGCCAGACACAAAATAACATACATCAGAAGAATTACCAACTGTACAGCAGTAGACTGGAAACTCAGAGAGTAGACACCAGTATTCGGATCTATGACAGCGTTTGATGACAAAAAACTAAGGGTATCCACAAAGAAATTTACGCCCCCTGTAATCACGTTAGAGAGAAGAAAGTATACCATTCCAAATTTGGAAGTGCAAAGTATCAGTGCGGAGGGTGGACACTCAGAGGTCCCACCACAGTAGTACTGGGTAAAAGCACTAAGGGAATTGAACAGAACCGAAACTACTGTGGCCAGGAAGATGAATACAATGTATCCTGAGTTTGCAAAGCGGCGCGAAATTGAATACCACCCAAAATGATCCAAATAAGCGTAACAGAAAACAATTAAGAATAAACTGAACAAAGTGTAAGTCAAAAAAGACCCGATCGTTCTGGTGAAAATGTCATGATCAAATAATAACCGGGAAAAAGTGAAATATAATATACCACAGAAGTAAATCGCCGTATACCCAGAGAGTGATAACAAACCCTCGGCGTTGGCTAGAAGTAGCGACCTTGATCTGGCCTCGACTGAGGGCCAATCTACATCCTCTGTCAAAATCAGACTGATTCGCTGCTCTAGATACCAAGAAAGTGAGAACAGTGAGACCGTGATTCCTATTAGACAAAACAAACGCTTTGTTAGGGAATAACGATTGGTGAACAGTTCGCTGGACAGTACGGTGCAGGAAATAAGTCGGACGAAAGCAAATGTGTAAAAGAAGTTCCAATGCGAGCCGTATTCTGCCGTCGGCTGTTGATAATTTAGGAGCGAAACCAAACACACTCGGGTGGATCCGATGACGAAAGCGGGCAAAACACTACGTTGAAGAAGATATCCGAGACTTGATGGAACCCCAGATGGGGAAAGGACATACTGGTACGCTGATACGGCCGAAAGCGATATGGCCAGACCGGTTCCGGTGTCCATTAGGCTGAACCCACGAGTGTGCGTTTTGGCAAATCGTCTTGGACATACGGGCATATCAATGCCCAACAGCATCAGACAAGTAAGCAACATGACTACACATTTCAAGTCGGCTACACGAACCAGGGAAGCGAAGGTTAAAGGCGGTCGGTTACTTTGGGGGCGCAATGCGAGAAGTTGCCAGAAGAAAACTGAGACAGATGTACTCGTCCAAACCAGCAAAATGTGTTGATTGGCTACGGTCAGTAGCAGAATCGTTGGGACAATCACACATAGTGCATCCCAGAGTAGATTTATGATGAGATTACGCAATTTTAAACCAAAAAGCGATGCCAAAATATGACGGATTGAGAGAAGAGGTATAGGAATGGTGCACAATGCCAAAACTTCAGTCAGTGACGTTGTACCAACAAAAGAAGTGAAATTTTCGTGAAGAATCTTTCGATGTGTATCCATGGCTAACTGATGTTGCAGGAGGAAGTTGATGGCTCACTGTGTGTCGACCTGAAAAAAGGATAGGAAATGCATCGAACAGAAAGATCAGTGTACGGGTGACTCGGCTTGCCCGAATAGCTACAGTGTAAAGTAACCAGAAAAAAAACCCACGATGGCTAGCTAAACATCAGTGATAAGGATAGGCTATACCGTGTTCCGGAAGCACACAAAAAACTAGGGACTAAGGGGAACTTTAAACGTACCCAGTGTCTGCAGGTTATTTTGTGGGTTTAGCTGGCAACCTGATGTATTAACCTAGCTAAATCGCTGTTGTTGCTATGACCTTTGAATACCAAGCGCGCCCATAAGATCACGCTGAAGCCAATAAACTCCTCGCCATTTTATCTGAGGTTTAACTGTTAAGGATTGGAGTTTGTATCGTCGGGAGTTCTTGCGCGCGACTCCAGGCCAACTGACAACTTATAGGGATGAAGCATTTGGTTAGGATGGAAACTATGTTCAATATGTGGTTGTCCCCCCCCCCACCCCCGAAAAAAGCTATTGTTAGTTTATTCCACTAAGTGTAGTTCGGTTGTAAACTCCCCCCAGAAGAGGTCAACCACCTCGCAGTAGAAATGACATTGGAACGTTTTCTTGATGTGGTCTTCTAATAGGGGGAGCAACTGTGTAGGTGTCGGTGCTGAAACAAAGATTAACCAACAATCCTTCGCCACTTTCAAGCCAAAGAGAAGTTTAGCTTAGCGGCAGCAAAAACCGCTTTTTAAGCGGGGGAAGTTCTTCCGAAGATGCAACGGGGTTGAACCACATCAGGGGGGATTAGGGAAAAAATCAATGGCCAGTTGATAGTTGATGAAGGAACTCCTCAGACGTTAAGGACGGGGCTAAAAAAGTAAAAGCTGGTAAGAAATATACCACTCATCTAGGTTCAGTGACGTAATGATAAGGGATCTCGTACGTGGAAATATCTTTGCACCGTACCCATATGAAGTAAATCCATATGCACTACATGCAACCAAATGCTGAACAAGTTCAGCTCCGAGTTGAGAAGTTCTCAGTCCCTGACGTATCGACGCTCAGTGTCCAAGGACAGCGTTTTACTGCCACAGAAAGGTAGCAATTTTATTTATGAACGTATGCTGTGCGGGGAACTCAAAACGAAGAAAAGGTATAATGCCACTCTACTACGAGCTTTACGGAAAGTATGGATAAAACAAAACACGTCGTCGATACCAACGGCGGGTGCAGCAAGAGCTACAGAGTTCTCATTCCGAAAGACAGACATCTTGCAATTCACGGTAAACTTATGCTACAAGTTGCTGGGCCAATTGTTTGGCTCACCATGTCACACCAGAAGTAGCATTATTCTTAGTGCAGTTACCAGTTATTCGACGAATGCGTCGCCGAATAAGCCCCGTCATGATTGTACTGAAAATACCTCCCTAGCTGAGATCAGTTTCTATGTTGAAGTTGAGCCGTATGTACATTCACTTGAATGCCATGTACTCAGTGTGAACTGGAGGTAATAAGACTACAAGATAAGAAGGAGGGGGTAGTTCTAAACTCCAGCATACGCAACCGGTTGCCCATAAGTGTCAGGTCCAGTGGGCACAGTGTATGCAGAAGGTGGTCTAGTGACCCACACCACTCGTGAGACGCACCCAAAACACAGACGTATGACCATCAGATCCCAGTCATTAGTCATTTTGGTCTATACAGTGATGGTCACAGAGTCACCTTCAACACTGCTGTAAACTTGACACTTCGGGATATCCGGGGAGTTAGTGCGGTTCATTCTCGAATATCTACAAGGAATGCGCCTGTCAACTGAACAGAACT
Organism: Clonorchis sinensis; assembly: GCA_003604175.2. Classification (NCBI taxonomy): domain Eukaryota; kingdom Metazoa; phylum Platyhelminthes; class Trematoda; order Opisthorchiida; family Opisthorchiidae; genus Clonorchis; species Clonorchis sinensis. The sequence goes on along the minus strand of CM030369.1, from coordinate 181,999,755 downwards.
CAAAACACTAAAATGCAATGAAATACAATGTATATGTAATAACTTTGAGACAACAATGAATACAAATAGACAGCCAGGCAAACCCAATCAGGAGCATTTAGTGGCGAACCATGTTAAACTCCTGCAGGTTTTGGCGGTGGTACTCACAGGGACGAGAATAAGGGCTGTCCACCACCTATCCACTAAGAGATACAGCTTTTCTAAACAGAAGAATCCAGGACCACAGTCTCAAGCAATGGGCCATAACAAATTTGAGCAAGTTCAGTGAATAAAATGACGAACAAAATCCAAGCCTTCTAAAGACACGCGTTAAAACCTGACATATGGTGATCACAGCCAATATGACTAAATGAAGAAGGGACACGACCTCAGTGGAGTGCATTTGGTGTTGCAGCAGCTATCTCATCGGTCATTATTAACTCTGTGATCCTAATATTTGCTGCACATATCACTTGTCAAGATTAGTGCTCATCTTGATGCTCACCTCAGGCTGGCACCAGTTTCGGGGTGTACAGCATGACTTTGAACAAAAAAGTCTAAACCTTGGCAATATGTCGGGATATTGTTACCTCGGGTGCTCTTATACATATATTGAAAAAATACAATTGTGGGGGAATGTAAGCGACGTAACGCGGATTACAACAGAATGATATAAATATAACAGGATGTGGTCTTCTAATAGGGGGAGCAACTGTGTAGGTGTCGGTGCTGAAACAAAGATTAACCAACAATCCTTCGCCACTTTCAAGCCAAAGAGAAGTTTAGCTTAGCGGCAGCAAAAACCGCTTTTTAAGCGGGGGAAGTTCTTCCGAAGATGCAACGGGGTTGAACCACATCAGGGGGGATTAGGGAAAAAATCAATGGCCAGTTGATAGTTGATGAAGGAACTCCTCAGACGTTAAGGACGGGGCTAAAAAAGTAAAAGCTGGTAAGAAATATACCACTCATCTAGGTTCAGTGACGTAATGATAAGGGATCTCGTACGTGGAAATATCTTTGCACCGTACCCATATGAAGTAAATCCATATGCACTACATGCAACCAAATGCTGAACAAGTTCAGCTCCGAGTTGAGAAGTTCTCAGTCCCTGACGTATCGACGCTCAGTGTCCAAGGACAGCGTTTTACTGCCACAGAAAGGTAGCAATTTTATTTATGAACGTATGCTGTGCGGGGAACTCAAAACGAAGAAAAGGTATAATGCCACTCTACTACGAGCTTTACGGAAAGTATGGATAAAACAAAACACGTCGTCGATACCAACGGCGGGTGCAGCAAGAGCTACAGAGTTCTCATTCCGAAAGACAGACATCTTGCAATTCACGGTAAACTTATGCTACAAGTTGCTGGGCCAATTGTTTGGCTCACCATGTCACACCAGAAGTAGCATTATTCTTAGTGCAGTTACCAGTTATTCGACGAATGCGTCGCCGAATAAGCCCCGTCATGATTGTACTGAAAATACCTCCCTAGCTGAGATCAGTTTCTATGTTGAAGTTGAGCCGTATGTACATTCACTTGAATGCCATGTACTCAGTGTGAACTGGAGGTAATAAGACTACAAGATAAGAAGGAGGGGGTAGTTCTAAACTCCAGCATACGCAACCGGTTGCCCATAAGTGTCAGGTCCAGTGGGCACAGTGTATGCAGAAGGTGGTCTAGTGACCCACACCACTCGTGAGACGCACCCAAAACACAGACGTATGACCATCAGATCCCAGTCATTAGTCATTTTGGTCTATACAGTGATGGTCACAGAGTCACCTTCAACACTGCTGTAAACTTGACACTTCGGGATATCCGGGGAGTTAGTGCGGTTCATTCTCGAATATCTACAAGGAATGCGCCTGTCAACTGAACAGAACTCAAAACACTAAAATGCAATGAAATACAATGTATATGTAATAACTTTGAGACAACAATGAATACAAATAGACAGCCAGGCAAACCCAATCAGGAGCATTTAGTGGCGAACCATGTTAAACTCCTGCAGGTTTTGGCGGTGGTACTCACAGGGACGAGAATAAGGGCTGTCCACCACCTATCCACTAAGAGATACAGCTTTTCTAAACAGAAGAATCCAGGACCACAGTCTCAAGCAATGGGCCATAACAAATTTGAGCAAGTTCAGTGAATAAAATGACGAACAAAATCCAAGCCTTCTAAAGACACGCGTTAAAACCTGACATATGGTGATCACAGCCAATATGACTAAATGAAGAAGGGACACGACCTCAGTGGAGTGCATTTGGTGTTGCAGCAGCTATCTCATCGGTCATTATTAACTCTGTGATCCTAATATTTGCTGCACATATCACTTGTCAAGATTAGTGCTCATCTTGATGCTCACCTCAGGCTGGCACCAGTTTCGGGGTGTACAGCATGACTTTGAACAAAAAAGTCTAAACCTTGGCAATATGTCGGGATATTGTTACCTCGGGTGCTCTTATACATATATTGAAAAAATACAATTGTGGGGGAATGTAAGCGACGTAACGCGGATTACAACAGAATGATATAAATATAACAGTAATAATACTAAGAATAAGAACGTCAGTATGGCGACGAAGGATTTTGTCAAAGATAGATGAAAATGATGACTGTAAGTGACCGCAACAAGCATGTCACTGATTTCCATCCAAATAAAGGCCTCATCTTAGAGGCCCATTGGACCGAGTAGAACATCGTGGATCTTCACTCGTTTTCTCTATGTCTTTTATCTCTAGAATGTACTAAGAGTCGAATAATGAGATATTTTCGGAATATGACTGCAATGACACATAGAATCTATCATGATATAGCCCAGAGGATGATACTGGTTATCCTTCAGAAACACGACGAACTTCGTGATTGGCGACGCGTTTCTACTACCAGGTCCGAGCAATGGGCATCGGTGACTGAAAACGGCTAGAAGCCAGACATCCTCCATTCGGATGACCAGGGCTTTGCGTTGTACACACGGCCTTTCTGTGGAAGACTGCTAAAGTAGATAACGTAGTTCTAGATCATCGTCCACAACTTCTTGTGCCGTCTTCATGAATTACAGTCCCTTCAGAAAGCTGAGTTCTTTGAATACTTTGGAACAGTTTAGTCAACATACAGAAGTAATGTGCCAGTGCGGTCATTGCGGCACGCAGACAGACAATAGTCCGTCAAGCAAAGACTAATGACGGATGAGCTGCTCCGTCATAAGGCAGTTAACTCACCCCATCTCCCATGAACACCCATACATCCCTCTGAACGTGAAGACACAACCTATATAAATTAAAAAACGGCTAAACGACTGTCTTACACAAACAAGGCATCACATGGGTTAAGGAAAAATTTGGGATTCAATACACATGTGAAGCTCACACAAGTGATGCATGAGTACCCAACTGAAACACTAGCTTGAGGTACAAACAGGATCGCATTGGGAAAACCAAAAAAAGCGAATGGGTTTACCTGACCTCAAAGTACGAATAAGGAGAAACAGACAAGTCAACTAATGCGAATGGGTTAGATCACAAGAATGCAACAAAAACAGATAGAGAATAAAAATTTATTTTTGACTAGCCGAGTACAAGACTGCTAAAAGGCGTTACTTGTCGGCTTTCATCTTCATCTCTGACCGATTCGAGAGCACACAGGAGGTCATTCACCACTGGCACCAACTGAGGATAATGACTGAAGGCCATGATTCTTATGCGCTCTACTTGATGGATGGCCGCAGGAACGGTAATCAGATCGTCCACCTTGACGGAAAATTGCCCAATATCAGGCGAAGTTTTCCTATGGGGAATGTTGCTGGGAATATCCTTTTCTTCGTTAGCCACTTGAGTATCATCATGACCTATAGAAATGGTTCTAATAATTAGTTATCCACCTACCATCAGCCACACAGACATCTGTACTAGTGACTACTCCTGTTGTCAAAAATGAAGAAAGATCACCGCAGATCTGTGCGCCAGTGATACATTGATTCAGCTCGCAGTGACCAATATCATCACCCAAACCGCAACGGGAGAAGCAGGAAACAATGATGGATGTCTCAATGTCCTCCCATGCATCGCTCAACCAGGAGAGTGCGTCAAGAACGTGTATCTGAAGCGATTAATAGATAAAGTTTAGGTGGACTTACCTTGCTTGAAATATTAGAATCCAAAGGAGCACCACTTGCGGACTGAAACAGGCGAGACAAGAGTCTACTGTGGTATTGCTGTCTGACTAATTGAATTATCCCAGCATCTAGAGGTTGCAGGGTTGATTTGGCATTGGGAGGCAGGAAAATCATCTTGATATTACTCAAATCTACATAAGGATGAGCCGCACAGTGGTCCAGTAGAAGGATGATATTTCTTTGTTCCGCAACAAGTCGGGTATTCCAATTGTTCAACCACTCTTCGAACAGTCCTTTGCTCATCCACGCTCTAAGATTGTGTTGGTATTCGATTCGGTCAAGTGGTTTGTACAGAATTTTAAAACGTCCAATCACAAAAGGCGGTAACTTCTCCCCTTCCATGCTACAGCAGAATAACACCGTCAATCTTTTTTCTGATTCCTTTCCGGGGTTTTTACTAACATCTTCCGTCTGTCCAATACTGTTGCCCGGGGTGCAGCCATAGAATAGACAGGTTTCTGCGCAAGTAAAAATGTCTTTCGCTGCATAACCTTCGCACAAACTGCTCAGTCTGCCTTTCCAATTGTCAGATACGGATTCGGGAGCAAGATCTCGGGACTCGCCAACTGATACACCGGTGATATTCTTTCGTTTTTGAAATTTATCAAGCCACCCGTTTGAGGCACAGAATCCCTCGATTCCGAGTGATTTTGCCAATTCAATTGCTTTCTTTTGAAGCAATCTCCCGGAAGTTGGAACGTTTCGACTTCGAGCTGATAGGAACCACTCGTATAGTTTCTCGTCCAGTTCAGGATAGGCAACCTTACGTTCGTGCAAGAGCTTCCTTGAAGCACAGACTCCTGCTTCCCATTGACGCCGGATATCCTCTTTTTTACGAATCAGCAGTGCTATCTGCATTCTCCCTGTGCCAAGTGACTTTGCTATTGCACGAATCGACTCTCCGCCTTCATGGCGGTCTATTGCTTTGATTCTCTCTTCCATAGTCAAATATTTCCTCTTACAAATTTTCATTTTTTAGCTAAAACAAGAAATGAGAAACGGTGAAGTAAGAGAGATACCGTCGCAAGTATGCACCTCACAAGTACTGCGAAACGATCGGAGGAACCTGTTACGAATTGGGAATAAGCAACTAACGGATTCAGGTTACGAGGAGGCATAGAAGAAAGAAGGCCCATAAGCTGGGCTTTATCCATTATAAAATCGCAGACATACTAAAATGAACCAGGTGAACGATTAGTAAATGGAAAACATATGCAATCATAAAAAGTATTAATGCAGGGACACTAATGTATAGCAATCTATCACTAAAAAGGTGACTGATTAGTTTGGAGTGGGACCAGACTTCTCCGCTACGCAAGCAGTTTGGTCCAGTTCTTCGTTGCTGCGTGACAATACTCTCGTTTCCGTTTTCTACATGATGGATTAGACTAATTTCTTGATGTGAACCACAAGGTTGTGTGCTTGGATTAGAATGGCTTTGGAATTCTCCTGACTAGAATCACGTGGAGTTTCAGCTTGAGGATCCTTGAGTGGCGCCAAATGCCGGTCTCCTCCGGTCCGGATATGCGCATACCGTTCAGTTCAGTTTCTTTAATCAACAAACCGCTAACCGGAGTACAGTGATTCAAACCGTTGCAGTTTCGTTTATCGAGGATAAGGTGAATAAAGGAATGAGAACCACGCGTTAAAGGCGACGGCCTAGCAAGTACATTTGTCCAGTAGAGAGTGGGAGAAGTACGTGGTGGGGGCAGTAGCTTTGATGCAGGATCGCCACTGCACCACTTTAACCTTGACAGTCCGATTGACGCCCGTCACAAATGTCGGAGGTTGGTAAACACTGCCATGACGTTCTGAATTCGGGGAGTGATCTCATCATTCATCAGTCTGCCAGGACTTATGCAGTTGCAAGTACTTACCTACCACATCTGCACGCACGAGGTTTGGGTTTGATCCCACCCAGACTTGTGATGACACTACAAGTGCAAAGCGCATGGAACATTTAAAATAGTCTGCATTTTAAGTGGATCTGATCCGATATCATCAGCCAACGCCTCGGGGGCATTCGGAAGATATCGTGAAGATATCCGTACCTCGGGCAGACAGTTTTAAAAGCTGTGGGCATGGCTTCCTCCACCTTTTTACAACAGTTATCCAAATATTCATCAGTATCATTGTACCTGGTTAATTAAGAATGTTTTTCAGCCAAATCATCTCGACAATGTTGGGATACAGAGACTTTGCAGGTGGTCAACTGAATGGCCTTGCATTAACCGGCGTGTTCCAGGAGAAAGGCGAAAAGGAACACCTGGAACAGATTCCATGAATTTGAAAAGGATTTGCTTTGGTTTGTTTCACGGACAGAAGTTTAAATACAGCTAAATGAATCAGAAAGACTTGACTGATGGACATGTGGGAAGGAACGCCGAATGAAGAGCTGTTAGGGTGAATGATAATTCCAAGATTCCAAAGGGAATTTTGTTGAGGTATCCCACTATGAGCCTTGGACTCAAAAGTGTGACCCGAGAGGTAGTGGCGTAGATGTAACGTTCTGCTCGGGGAACTTTCATCTAATCGCTGAATAGTGTCCCAACTGCACGGAAGCGGCTGTTAGAGGCTCGTTGGGGTTCCTTCCTGAAGCCAATGACCAATCAGCTTGACCCACTTGGCTGCGGCCGGGTAGGTCTGACCGAGGTTGTAGACAGTAGGGCATGAATACCTGATTTTTGATGCTGCTAAACACATATGTGTTTGGAGCCGAATTGGAGGGTTACGCTCAACTGATGGGCCACCATTGTGCGGTTTTTGAGGATGAAATTTTTGAATCCGTCCTTCCTCGGTGAAAGAAAGTATCTCTGCTTCCTGAAATGTCGAAACGTTGGTCGCCTGAAGGGAACGACTTACTACAATCACACTCCGACCGTAGAGGGTAGTTGGAATTTATCTCTAAGTTGCCTCATAATACGATTTCTCAAGGTAGGCGGGCTCCCTGGTCTTCGGTTGACTGCTTCCTTTGGTCCTCCTGGCATAGATGAACTTTGCGGAAGTGAATTCCAGCCGACGTAGCCCGCAGGACGGCCGCAGCAGCGAAGTGTAACCATCACAGGGTGATAGTTTTAGGCGAGAACATGAGCATACTCTGTAGCTCAGCCTCAGTCAGTGAGTCATACTTTGATGTTTGAGCACGTCAGTTCAATAGGATAGATCCAGATGACAATAACCGCCGAGGGAGTGACATACTCGAAACAGATTAACGATCGTACAGGAAAAGCCGTTAGTAAGGTGTAGCACCTGTGGCTACACAAAGTAATGATATGGATGAGTATAGTGTAATGCTTCCGAAACTACACACTCCTACTGACCAACCTCTCCGAGCGTAAACACACAGTGAAAGCCCCCAGAAGGTTCTTGTTAACCGTCCTACTTGCTTATTGTACTATGGATTAACGAGGCATCCCTAATTGTAACAATCCTACTACCTCGAAGAAAACTTTTGAGAGCGTCCGACATGAAGGCTGGTACTCGATCGGAGTGGACAAACGATGGTGAGTCAAACAGGAGGGAAGAGCTGAACTTGATGAAATCATATCTGGACACGGGAGGACAAGCGTAAAGCCACAGTATTCATCAATTATTGTCGGAGGGTAGTTGTTTCGGGTTGGAAATGGAAGTGGATCTTCGGAGTCAATACTGGGTCTTTTGAATGCCTAAGTGGACTTTGTTAGTCCAAAATTAGGTTTAAAAATCTAGGTTTGGGTTCAGCACTGACATGGCACTGGCGAATTGTAGAAGAGAAAGAGAGAAAGAGAAGGGATATGTTTAGCACACACAAAATGATACAAATGACTAAGGATTGGGTGACAAAAGGGGGTTATGTAAATATCTGATTTCGTCCAAGGAGCCAAGGTGAAGCTAAATGCAAGCGACAAAGTATCAGCAGCTTCGTATTTATCCCCATCTTGACATTTCTGGTCACAAGAAAAACAAGAAAGTTCAATTTCCTAGCGTTGAGTTGCCATTTTAAAAATAATTATTCGTTCATCTGGAGGCTACAGAACCCTAATCAATACTGAGTTTCGAGTGTCTACAGAGATAATGACGCAACTTCCGGATGACCCCCTTTTCAATTGATGATTGGTGGCGCTCAGATGAGAGCAGTGTTCTCGAGAAGAGTGATAGGGTGATTTTTTCGGTCGAGTGTCACTGCAATGGCTATGTCTGATGCAACTGTTTCAATCGCTAACGAAATGTTCCTGTCAACTGTCAACTGGAACTGTGCGGATCATATCAGCTTCCAAATTGTCATGCGCCGCAACAAAACCAACGGAAACAGCTAATGTTCGATTATGTACAAGTGGGTATATTTTATCCGAAAAATGAAATATTCACCGCGAGTAGTGAGCGAGAAATACAACTCTTTGCTGAGCTTTCAGATCACACGGCAGCGACGGTTCCAATAGGATCTAAAGTCGCTCAGGGCTGGAGATAATGGCAACCTTGTAACAACAAATGATGATTTTGGCAGCGCGAATGCATTTCTGACCGTTTGGGTCGTACTTTTCCATCACGGTTAGAAAACTACACAGGTTCGTATCGCGTTCAGAAAGGTCCCTGTCACAGACAGTGACGTTATTGAATTAGGTAAGCGTTCGTTAAAGATTTCTGTCGTATGAGTTCATCGACAGTAAGCTGTCTGTCAAACAGCATAATGCGACAAAATAGAGATTGTTGCAGGCTTGGAAATCGGAGAAATTTTTTGCTATCTTAAATAGGAAATTGATGGTAATTACTTTCAAGACAGAATGTATTGAAAAGTTGATAATGAAATATCTTCTCAACCACTGTGTCTATTCGAAGCGGTTTACCGTTTGGTTCTGGTCAACATCCATGAGCTTTCTCTGAAATCCGTTGGTCATAAACAGCACTTGGGCTCTCCAGAGGAATTATGGTGGTTCAATGATTCACCACTTGAGCAATCAGTGCGGTTCGGAGAGAGGCAGGATGCAAGATGTTCACACAGATGTGGAGTAACACGTGTATCAGCTAGGCCACACAAAGAAGGAAGGACATTTGCCATCAATTTGGATCCCAACACTCCTATGGTTGTCAAAAAATCACATTCGAGGAAAACGTCAGCATGCAGACTGGAAAGTATAGAAAATTGAACGCGTGGGTAAAAACGTATTCTTGTGGCTAGAAGTGATCGGTAAACATGACCTCGTGTACTGCTTGTCACATAGATCGATACAAGAACGATTTGGTATATTGTATATCCTGTGGGACAGAGACTACAACGAACGACTGCCTTCGAAACGAAACTCAGAACTTCCGGTATCCATCGAAGTCTAGAGCTGGACTCCAATGACAACCACATGAGTGGCCGACCTATGCAGAGAACTTGGAGAAGTGGCAGTAGTTATTATTGATAAGAAGGGCTTCAAAACATAGATCGACGGCTTAAGACAAGATCATCACCGACAGAATGACATCAGTGTTTAACACCGACGCTTCACTGCCGTACAACCAAGATTTATCCGAAAGCCTTATTGTGAAGGAAAGAATAAAGGTAGATGGGGAAGTGGCTTAGTGCTTACTAAAATCATTCAGAGGTGCCTACACCTCCAAATACTCATTCAGGCAATCTGGATAGAAACTGACAACAAGAACGCCAATGACATTGGTTGGCAGCCATATCTTGCAGCGTCTCCAACCAGGCGCAGTGAGGATCACGCGATCCCCATCCTGAAAGGCGAGTAGCACCGAAAGCACCTAAACGTTTCGTGATCTCTTTCATACCACTTTGCCAGGTCAAGGGTTGGCCACCTCTCTGCTTACGCCACTCTGAACTGGGCATGGAGAACAGTAATCTCTTCGGCAAACGATGGTTCGGCATACGCAACACATGTCCCAACCAACGCAGCTTCTGGTGATGGACACACTCTTCAATGGAAGTACCCGTTGCACAACCAAAAACTTGCTTTCTAATCCCCTCGTTACGGATACGCCGACATCAACCCACACGAGTTATGGCCCTGAGACAACGACTGTCGAACACCTGAAGACGCCTCAGTTCCGCTGCTCGAACAGGCCAGGTTTCAAAGCCATAAAACAAAACAGCCCGCACTGTAGCCTGATACACACGTCCCTTGAGATTCAGGGATACACCACTCTGACGCCATGTGTCTCAAATTAGCAAACGCGACCCGGACTTGTAGATTCGTGCATTTACCTCATCTGTCACACTACAAACAGAGCTACAAGATACGTAAAACTCTCCACAACTTCCAGTGCCTCTCCCTGGATTGTAAGTGGCGTGTTCAGTGACTGCATTTCCAGGAGCATGACCTTACACTTTGTGGGTGGCAAGTACATAACAAAGGATGGGATGACTTTGGTTAGTTCATCTCCTCCTCTTCGAAGATGAGAACGATGTCGTCTGCATACTCCAGATCGACAAGGTTTTCGTCACAGGCTATTTAAACACCGGCGTTTTGGAGACCTTCCAGCGTTCGTCTCAGTATCTCGTCGATCACGAATTTAAACAGGAATGGGAAGAGTGGGCGTCCTTGGTGGACACCGCTTTGTGTACGGAAGCTTTTGGAGAGCTCGGCGTATACTCTCGCACGTCCAGAAGTCCGAGAATACAAAGAGCTTATTATTTTCACGAACTTCCGGGGTATTTCTTAGTGGGCAAGCGTGTCAAGCAGAACAGACCGGTCAACTGAGTCAAATGCGCTTTGGAAATCCAGGAACGCTAGAAATGTGGATCGCCTATACGTATGGCGTTGTTCTAGCACCTGACGAAGTGTGAAGATTTGGTGAACGCAACCCTTACCAAGCCAGAATCCCGTTTGCTGCTCTTGAGTTAGTGTTTCACGAGCCACCATAAGGCGACGAAACACCAGTGACGCCAACAGTCTCGTTACCAAGGGGGTTAAACCGATCCCCCTGTGGTTACCACACTCACTACGAGCCCCTTTTTTGAAAATGGGCACTATCATCGACTATTCCAAGTTGCCTGGGACAGACTCCTTTTCCCAAATGCAAGCAAGCAGAACGGACAAGCGCTGAGTAGGGACTTCACCCCCATCTTTGAACAATTCGGGTAGGAGGTCATCCGGACCAGAGGCTCGGTGGCGCTTAAGAGAACATATGCAGTCCTAAACCTCCGAGGCTGTAGACGGTTCCCCATTCACCTGTGGGCTCCACATGGGTGCCAGCTGGTGGCCATGACAATTGTTGTTCGAAGTATTCGGACCATCGGTCGAGGCGTTCTTTTTTATTCGAGATGGTCACTCCACTCACTGATGGCAACGTGATCGATTTGAATTCGTGGCCGACTTGCCGCTGAAGGACATCATGTGGTTAGACGACCTCGACTGTTTCGGAAGTCAGTACTGCATAAAAACAGCCTGCGATGAGCACAGCCAGAGCAATCGTTCACCATTGTCCGTATGTAACAAGTCCAATCCGAGTCCCATTGACCTTCTAATTGAGTCTCAGATACCTAAGCCTGTCCACTTGTGCATTCAAATCTCCAGCAACCACCACGGTGTCTGAACTTTTAGCTCGCCGCAGCAAGGCATTCAGGGTGTCATAAAACCTGTCTTTGACAACGTCGGAGCTACAGTCAGTCGGGGCATAGGCATACACGCTAAACGGACATCGATCAACTTCCCGCTTGTGAGACTCCTTCACAGACGTTGCCAGACGAACCGCACAGAGGCGACGAGCAACAGGTACCCAGTAAAGCAAAAATACTTCCGGCCGGTGACCTAGGGCTGCACCAACCCCTGCACATCCCGCCGCAGTAGCCTCTGGATCACCAGAGGTGCGTAGCCGGAAGCGAGTGGAGACTGACGTTGCGGTTAGTTCAGTCACTGGGCTTGCATGTTGAATTCTCGTTTCTGAGACACAGCATGCATCAATGCCAAGCGGGTCCAGTGTGAGAGCAAGAGCAGCATGTTGTCCTGCTTGCTTCAGAGTGCGGACATTGAAGGCGGCCAGATAGACTGGGTGTCGAGGCTTGAAGACTGATTTGAAGAAACCCGAGGATGTCGACGCCATGTTACGAGCAGATGTTGCTCGCAAAACCGATGCATGACGATCGGAGTCATCAGTCCTAAGTGCTGGGCCTACAAAGAGAGAGTTATTAATAGGGGGAAGGAAAAGTATGTGAAAGAGAAAGAAGGGATGCGTCAGCAGTAGCCTGTTTTCGCGTTACCCGCCCTGTTGTATGCAGCAAGTAAGGCGACCCGGCTGATGGCACCACACGACGGCCTATGTGGCATGGGTTTATTTGTATATGTGCAGTTCATGGTTGTACGTGGGCTAGGATACTGTCAGGGCGCCCACAACTAGACAGGAGGACGATTAGGGTCCTCAACCAAAGCCTTTGGCTCAAAAGCCTAACCGCAAGGCAACGGTGTTTGGCGGGAAATGCAAATGCATTACCATTTCTACGGAACAAGTCGTCACATGTTCCAACCCCCAACCTGGAGGACCAGGAGACCTCTAACCATTGAACAACCTGGTGAGAGACTCTGAGTGTCGCCGGGACACCTCCCAGTATAGCTCAATGGGACGCTGAGGTGCGCAAACCGTCACATCACGGTAAGGCCCAGTCTCTTCGTGACATGAAGTTGATCGACAAGCCTTTTGGAAATTATCCTTTTTCCCACATGTTTAAAACAGTGTTGAGGCGAGATGGCTCAGTGGTTAGAGTGCGAATTCACTGACCGGAAGGTCCGTGGTTCGAACCCGACCCCTGCATCTCGACTTCTCCTTTTTAGGCTTGGGCAACCTGGCAGTATCCCAGCCCTCGTGCTTCCTTCGGGTGGCATGGCAGCTAGGTACCGGAAGAGTGTTGCAGCTGAACGATTATCTTCTTTTTTTAAAACAGTAACCTTGGTGGGGCATTTAAAACTCAGGTGATTCGTATTACCACAGAAAGAGCAGGCAGGTTGTCACAAGGGGAGCGCAGATATTTTAGTGGATGGGTGTAAAACAGTTTGTTCTGAAAGACAAAAAGGAACGTGAGATGTCACCTTATAGGTTCTGTAGCATTCTGTATTAAACGATCCAGATTGCTTCTTCACCATACTTAGCTCAAACGCTGCATTCAGACTCAGAGACTGGTGTTCCAGAAGTTATTGCTGGAAAGAGATGGAGAGTATTTCACGCAAATGCAAAACGTAGGGGTCACCATAATTCTGATCGGTAGTGAATACCTTTAAGTTACATTCTTCGGCAAGAATGTGGAGTCTTTGGATAAACTAGCCCAAGTTCTTGCCAACATCCTGTTCAGTAGAAGTCAGTAGACGTCAAGCACATACTTCGTTCTACTAATTACATACTTGTTCTGTCCACGAAATGGCTCAAGTGGTTAAAGTGCGAATTAACTGACCGGAAGGTCCGTGGTTCGAACCCGACCCCTGCATCTCGACTTCTCCTTTTTAGGCTTGGGCAACCTGGCAGTATCCCAGCCCTCGTGCTTCCTTCGGGTGGCATGGCAGCTAGGTACCGGAAGAGTGTTGCAGCTGAACGATTATCTTCTTTTTTTAAAACAGTAACCTTGGTGGGGCATTTAAAACTCAGGTGATTCGTATTACCACAGAAAGAGCAGGCAGGTTGTCACAAGGGGAGCGCAGATATTTTAGTGGATGGGTGTAAAACAGTTTGTTCTGAAAGACAAAAAGGAACGTGAGATGTCACCTTATAGGTTCTGTAGCATTCTGTATTAAACGATCCAGATTGCTTCTTCACCATACTTAGCTCAAACGCTGCATTCAGACTCAGAGACTGGTGTTCCAGAAGTTATTGCTGGAAAGAGATGGAGAGTATTTCACGCAAATGCAAAACGTAGGGGTCACCATAATTCTGATCGGTAGTGAATACCTTTAAGTTACATTCTTCGGCAAGAATGTGGAGTCTTTGGATAAACTAGCCCAAGTTCTTGCCAACATCCTGTTCAGTAGAAGTCAGTAGACGTCAAGCACATACTTCGTTTTTGGGCTGGATGCAAACGGCCTTATGGATGGTTGTTGAAGTATCATAATTATAACATGATGCAGCGAATTTGATTATGACAGGAGATACAAAGTTGTGTGACATCTCTAATTTGTAATGATTCGCTGAGTTCACTTCTTCGAGGTAGTTTTCGAAGGTACGGCGACAAAAACTCCAGATGTCCACAGAATCGGGAGAATTCCAATCCATGTTGAAACGCTGGGCTCTAACTACTTGCTCCATTATCAAGATAACAGATTTACGTTTGAAGAGGACACAAGACGGAAGGCCTGTTAATTAGACTAGAAGTCACAGATTGAGGCCAAAACGAATCAAATGAAAGATTAGTTAATCAAGGCGTTTGTAATCACAAAAAGTATGAACATAAGCACAATAGTAAAAAACAGAACCAACTGAAGAGCTAACAAAGTATGGATTAGGATAGTCGATGCTGTGCTGAAAAGCGTTGGCGAAGTTCGGGTTGGAAAGACATGACACGAGACAGATATTTTTGATTGCGAAAAGCTCTGCATTACGGCCTGCAGGGTCAGTTTGCATCAAGTGAGAAAGCCAATCAGTGTTGGGAAGACTGAAATCGTCGACGACACACAAAGCAGTGGTGGGGCATCACTGCAAAATGGCTCCATAGTTGGCACTCAATACAAGGAAAGATTGGCATGCGTCAACGCGATCTGGAGGCCTACAGGTAAGACGAAAATGTTTACTAGTTTCGGAGAGAGACGGCGATTGGGACATATGAACTGATGATCTAGGATGTAGCAAATCGGGTCGGTGAGGAGACAAGGTAGGAATGTGTGTAAACAAAAACTCCACTTCTGAAACGAAAGCAGCGGCCGAGAGAATAAACCGGGGACAAATATGAGTTCACAGCATGAAAAATGGGACAGATGGAGTGTAAGAAGTCGATTGAGATAACATCACTCTCCAGTGCATGAAAGTTACAAACTGAAGCCGACCCTAGTGGGATTCGGAGTTGCCAAGTACACAAGATGACTAGCGGAACGTCCCCGGATGAAAGTGTGAGCTAGCACATATGGGCTCCAAAGCATCTATAAATATCTACATGGCATATGAACCAGTTGATTCCATGGGTCCACTATCTCTCACTTCACTCCGCTGTCTTGGTGATCAAGCTTCTTAGTTGAAGACTTTGATGGCCTTAAGAGTACAGCCCACTGCAAGGACAACCAAGAAAAAGCATACATATGGCAGCGCATTAAGACACAACTTAGAGAAAATTGTGCAAACTTTCGGATGTTCTTTGTAGATAGAGACCACTTTTCGGATTCTCAAAGCAGTATCTATAGTCTGGTTGAGTGCTTGCTCTGCCGTCGACAAAATGATATCATGCCGGCGCCATAAATTGGCAAAAGCTGCCCTGGCTAAGATTTGAGGAGTCATGTTGTCGCTAACTAGTACAGCGGAAATTATGCTACATTCCAGGTAAATGAATTTATCTACCACGTCGATTGGCTGAGCGGCAGGCAGGATATTTGGATTTGATCGCACACAGTCCTGTGGCAGTATTCTACACGTCGCAAGTGTTCAGCAGACACCAAACCATGCGGCATAATTATTTCATCACCACCATCATTGTCAGCTGTAAAAACCGCGTACTTGTCGTACAGTGGACGTAGTTGCCACAGTTTTGTTCACTGATGATTTGGGGAGGTGGGGTAGGTAGCTGCGCATTGGAGGCGGGAGCTGATAAATTGGGAAGAGAGCTATGCACTGAATGCAACAGCTTGGATGCCCAGGCGTTATTGAGGGCGCGATTGGGCCATGTCTGACAATGTCTCTAACCATTGATGTGGCCCGTCTCGGGATCCCCATTCAGGAAGACAGCAATGACCAGCGCAGCTGATTTTGCTGGTAATGGCTTTTATAATTCGTTGCCAATTTGTTGTTTGACCGCCTCTGGCTCTCTTTCACCTACACTTTGTTGTGCGAAAAGAACCCTCCGGGGAAGTCGGTCAACTGGCATACACAGCACGTGACCAAGCCAGCGCAACCTATGCAATGTGGTTAGTTCAGCTATCGAGTGCCATTTCTCCCGAATACCATTCGACGTACTTCAGCATTGCATATCTGGTGTCCCCACCAGACTCGGGCAATGCTCCGAAGACATCGATGGCCAAACACTGAAAGTCTTTTGACATCCTCGGCGCGCAGCGGCCACATTTTCGATCCGTATAGTAC
Source organism: Clonorchis sinensis (assembly GCA_003604175.2). Classification (NCBI taxonomy): domain Eukaryota; kingdom Metazoa; phylum Platyhelminthes; class Trematoda; order Opisthorchiida; family Opisthorchiidae; genus Clonorchis; species Clonorchis sinensis. The sequence goes on along the minus strand of CM030369.1, from coordinate 181,983,411 downwards.
TGAGCAGCGCACCGCAGCATTGTAAACTCGACCCTTGATGGATAAGCTGATGTCACGCCTACACCACAGGTGACGCAGGTTCACAAAAGCTGCTCTGGTCTTCCCAATCCGGATGGAAATATCATCCTTCGCGAGACCACCGGGACTGAGACAGCTGCCTAGGTAAACAAATTTGTCTAGTACCTCAAGCGGTTCACCCACAAGCATGACGCTAGGGTTCGAGCGGACCCAACCTTGCAGTACCATTTTACAGGTGTGAAGCGCATGTCAGACCGTGAGGTGGAATTATTTAGATTATTTAATTGTTTGCATTACCACGGGGTCAGATCCAAGAAGAGTCATATCGGCTGCATACTCGATATCTGTGAGCAGACATCCCGGGATTACTTCGACCCCACAGGCATTAGAGGCTGATAGTGAGTTTTTCATGATCGCATCAATGTTGAAGTTGAAGAGGAAAGGTGAAAGAGGACAGCCCTGTCTGACACCACTTGATGTGTTGAACTCAGAAGAGAGTTTCCCATAGACCTTCACACGGCTGCGGGAGTTGGCGTACAGCGCCTTAAGGAGGGTCAAGAGCTTAAGGGGGACACCTTTGCTCCACAGACACTGCCATAGTGCCTGGCGATCCACAGAGTCAAATGCAGCTTTCAGATCAAGAAACATAACCATTGTTGGTTGCTGGAAGCAGTGTTGCTATTCAAGAATCTGTCGGAGTGAAGATATGATCGATGCTTCCTCTTGCAGGACGGAACCCAGCTTGGTTTTCACGGACCTGTCTTCCCCTGTGTTCAGTCAACCTTCGAAGGATAAGACCAGAGAGCACCTTCGATGACACAGCTAACAGGGTGACACCACGGTGGTCTGCACACAGCATCCGCGTACCCTTTTTGAAGATAGGAATACATGTCGACATACCCTTTTCTACAGGCACATTCTCTTCGTTTCATATAGCACCAATAAGCTTTGTCAGATGTGTCAACAGGGATTGTCCACCTTCTTTGAAGAGGGCTGGATACAGAACGTCCGGTCCTGGTGCCTTCTCATGTTTCAGTAGGGATATTTCGTACTTTATTTCTTCTTCCGACGGGCTATCAGGTTTTACATTCCTTGTCTACTTAAGATTTTTTAGACATGTAAAACGAAGAACAATATAGTCTGTGTACTTAACATTCGTGAGCGAACGCCTCGGGCGCATTTCGGCTGCCGAGGTTCCAGTGGCAGACTGAGGAATTTCAAGCAGCACGCGGATGACAAAGTTGAAGAGGGATGATGTTTTACATCACTGGACGTGATAAACTCAGGCGACAGCTTGTGATATAGCCATGCGTACCCACGGCAGTTCTCATACAATCACACCATAAGGGAAAAATTTAGAATAGATACCTCTGACCACCAGGCAGCGTCATAGCTTCTGACGGTCTAGAGTCCAGAAGCGCCTTTGTACCAAGGGAAAAAGACAGCCGTCTGGCTTTTGAACGAGTGGCGCTGTTCGAGAAGTCGCCCCAAGATAAAGATGTGGTGGATGAATCTTTAATCGTGACGAAACCCAGCTTCTCATGAATTGGCCCCCTCGATCAACCTGCGCAAAACGATGCCAGAGACACTTTTGACGCTACGGCTACCAGACTGATGCCATGGTGGTTTTCATATAACACTTGCACTCTTTTTGAAGATAAAGATTTTTATACTTGACTGCTGAATCGGAAGTCTGAAGATAGAGTAGCGTTTACATTTGCCCTTACAGTGCGTCTCCTGAAGAAACACTCAGTTGCCCTAGATTACCACGAACGCCACATTTACGGAGTTTCTCAGGAAAACAGTAAAATAGTGTTCTAACGTCGATGTCAAGTTTGTAACCATGATCCAGAATCCTTGACCACTCTTTCCTCAGCACCATAATATTGAACAAACAATAACGGCCCGTTCTGAATCTACGTTGTTCGGTGGACTAAAGGGCACTGATGACTAATCTCTGCGTCACTTTTGACGCGACAGGGTTGAGGGTAACGGGGTGACAAATAGAAAGATCGTTTGTGTAATATCTTTATAAGTCGTTTTCAAGTTATCTTCCAGTCTTCCAGCAGTAATCCTCCTACGAGAGAATGTCGAAGCTGGCCAGCCAAAGTTTGCTGAAAACTTCAATCATTCGGTCACCAGGTCCAGGTGCCGCTCGGGTTTCTAGGCGAACGCGGGTCCTCATCACATCTACTGCGATGAACTCGGTGTTATCTACTGTTTCTGAAGTATGATGACAAGAAGTTGCATCCGATGTACCAACGGTATTTATGGATGTTTCTAAAGAGAAACCTCAACTTCCGATCGACTATCAGTGACTAGTTAGGACAGTCAGCTTTTCGGGATTCCATTTGGTTGTTTAGTTCTTTGACTAAGTTATTTATGGGTTCCTCTGCAAAGCACTCACAGGTTCAATTTCAAAGGTGGTGCAACCATGCCGTTTTAGGCAGGTTCACTTATTCCACTGCACCCGGTCCAGTTCGTACTGTTCTGGTACTCCTGCGGTTATCCTTTATTTTCTCCTGAGTTTCAGTTCGACCTGTGAACTGCTTTCAGTCCAAAGAGGATTCATCACTGTTTTTCCGGCTAAATGACAATGAAACTGGAGGGTCACGAATTTCGGTTTTGAGGTGGCTACACAGTTCTACTCCGAGTGGTTTCGAGGGGCTCACATATTCCACCCTTGTTGGAGACACCAGTATCCCCGAAAGCCGTTTAACTGTTGGATTATTGCTGTCAGACAGAATTTCATGCCGATACAGCTTTACCGCTCGCAGTTAGGCACTGCTACGGCCGAGAGGCCTGTCCCGCACGATATTGGCCAAAAGTCGGGCCACTTGCTGGCCGGTATCAAGGCCATCCCTGATTGGTCGAAAGTTCGGACCCAACAACTAATCATGACCCAGCATTCGCCGAAAGCCAGTTGCCAATGTCGCATGCAGAAGGCTTCAGAATCTACCGAATCTTTTCGTGACATACACTTAGTATAAGAAGCGCTGCACAAGTGTTTCTGACCTGGTTTTGGGCGTTAATATTTGCTGTCTACCTCGGGTGGGTTTTTCGACGGGAACGCTAGCTTGCAAGGTTCAGACCAAGAACTGAGCTGAAGAAAAGACCATTGCTACAATTGGCGACCAGAAGCCCACAGTGTCAATCAAATTTAATCAGCTCCGATAAAGCAGTTTGCAGAAGTGCAACTGAAGTTCATTGAGTCACTGTTTTGGAAACTGCACATCCTAACATCAGCAGTCAGTACCAGTGAGCGTTCTGTTTCCTCAAATGATCCAGCCACAGCCTTAATCACAGAGCTCAAATTCGACCAACTTGCTGGTTATACTTGTGACTCGTGTTGCAAGCGGTACGGAGGCATGCACAGAATTGATTTTCCCAAGTATGATGACGGATGGGAAGTCAGAGTATTGTTGCGAAAAACTCGACACAGCGGAGAACGAAGGGTACACAAACTTCATTCTCCCCAAGCTGCCCTACAATCTCACCTTTGAACAAAATGATCAGAACCCTGTTCCAGATATTCGGAGATCAAACATCATTGTTGAATATCTGCTACCAATGCCTCAAGCCGGTCATGAAAGATTATAATGACTTCACCACATTTGTCGGTGTTGTCAACCGGGAATGCGAGTGCTTCAAGCTCAGCCCAGTGAAGAAGAATCAGTATAAATGTCCTATTTTAGTATATGGTCTCCAGTCATCCCGGGATGCAGACATGGGAACCCGGCTGCTTCACAGGAAATTACGTTGCAGACGTTACACTACCGAATGTCATCGCCTCATCAACTTGAAAAACAATATGGCTATGGTCGGCCAGCCTCTTGTAACTCCAAGCAGCTGAATGCACGCAATCAACTCCAATATCCCAAAGAAATCGGACAGCAAGCCCAGTGAAAAACAGAGCAGGCCTTCTGAAAGTTTTTGGCATTGTGGTGAATGGCATTTTGCTCGTTGATTTCGCTTCAGGCGTTGCCAGGCGCAATCATCGTGTTCACAAAGAATATTTGTGTCGATCTCAGAATCCGCAACCACCCGCACGCCACCGTGCAGCTCACAAATCGCGGTCAAACTTGGTGATGGCGATATGCAAATTTGCTTTTCCTTGTCGAAGGAACTTCTGATGGTTGGTATCAACAACACCCTGTTCATTTGCAGCTCGAGACGGACTTGAAGGTCACGCCGCTTAGTGAATGAACGTGGAAACGAATTAGTAAGCTACACCTGAAACCGACCCAACATTGGGCCCGTAATACTTATGGTGGTAAGCTGAAATCGACTGGCTAGGTGGACTGCTCCAGTCTCAATAATACTAGTAATAATAATAATGTTTATTCCCAACTTGTGGGATGCAGGCCGTCAGGCATGATCATAAGTTTACAGTCAGAATAAAGGCATGACCGACGGGGACTGTGGGTACAGGGGCTTTAGGAAAGGGGACAGCGTCATAGACGTGGTCACCACTAAACTGGCGCGAGAAGGGAAAGCTCTTTTTGGAGAGAACATCGGGCAAAATCAGATCATGAGGATTTAAAGGTGGCGGGCAAAAACAAAACGAGGGAGGGCAAAACAAGAGGCTGTCTGCCCGACATATGACAAGAGGAGTGTAAACTGCGGAAAATCAGAAACCAGAACATCAGATCTGGTGAAGCAGCGGGGTTGGCGTCTTCCAGCCGATCAAACTGAACTGAAGCCAAAAACAACCGCTGAGGCCTCGTGGCCTCGGACTGTTGGGCTCATGGCCAGGGTCACAAGAAGCGTATGTAGGGATGATGAAATGAAGGAACAAGCAAAGCGGGTAAATGGTAACAGGAATCTCAGAAACATGGTATACAGTGAAACTGTAGAGGCTCACTGGTGTCGCTGTTGTGGAGTCGGGCATAATAGTTCCATTGGAAGAGTGAGATGGTGGCAACGCACGAGACGGAACGCGAACTGTATGGAAAATTGCTGATTTTTTGTGGGGAACACAGACTGAATGTCAGCTGAAATGTCTACATTCGAACGACAGGTTCAGCTGTTTGGAATGAACATAGCGCGGAGGCAGCCGGAGCCAGGTGAGGAGCATTATTCCTACTTGAAGTTAATGGAATGAACGACCGAGAGGGTACGGCCGAGAGTTTGAAGGGAACAGTTGCGGGTGTGTTATCAAACTGGGTACGGCAACGCCGTACCATCGTTGGCCTGACATACCTCGGTTTTCGGACAGCCCCGTAACGGACGTCACATTTAATGTTACTGGGCTGGGATGTGCAATTCTCTGAGTGTGGGTAACAGCCAACCAGTTCATCTATACCTGATATTGCCGGAGTTCAAAGCATGCGCTCATTCACACGACACAGAACCGTATAGGTAATACAATAATATAGTAATATAATCTAGACCTCCATCCAGATGCTGATAACATCTATACAATCACCTACCAGCAAACGATGCGTTAAGCGGTAGCAGGAGTAAAGCGTTTGCATGAGTGGCTGGTTATCTACCTGTAGTAACGTTAGACCACGCCAAGAAGATGAAAATTGGTCCCGCGGAGTGAGTGCAGGGTGCACCGCAAAACGATGCGAGGCTGGTGTCAGAGAGAACGGTCGGCATGGGCAATTCTTCATATAAGCATAGGGCAATCTCACCTGCTCTCCCACTTTTCGGGAAAGATCGGAAAATGGAATAGCTCTGCATCGAGTTCTCCGAGTCAGATACGTCTAATGCGAGTTAGGTTTCCGTAAGTTCGATTATTGTGGCTGATCGAAGCAAGGTGACTGTTGAATATCGCGAAGTTTGTTGAAATAATTGAGGCAGTTTGTGGGCAAAGAGTTTAACGGATCTTTGCTGCGTCCATTGTTGGGGTATAAAATGATGTGCTACCAGAGGGGGCTGCAGACTCAATTGCTGTACCCAAGTTTTGGATCAAAGGCTTCGGAGAGGCCTCTGTTGCGGACTTGTATTCATCCCGCCTTGGTGTTTCGGAGGACTGCTGTTTGTTCTCCGAAAGTGAGGTTTTGCCGTGTAGGAGACCGGTTCGCGTGAGACTTTTGACTTGGTGGTACGTAGGTTTTCAGCTCGTGATAAAAACGTTCGATGGCTGCTGCTTGTAATTTATGCACTACCAAATTTTTGGATGCCTGGATTCGTTCGTGTTTAAGGATTCGCAATAGTGCGTTCGTTTTTTCTTTGGGTTACTCCCGCGGTTTGCCCGGACCTCTTAGGTCGCTTGGGAATTAGATGGCAGCACCACGCAATATTCCGTGGCACTTCTAAGGAGTCTGTATTCGCAGAGGACTGTACCTTGAATCCATCAAGCAGGCTCGTATTGTAGTGATTTTAGATAGCTTATTTGGCCCCAGAAACTTTCAGTTTGTGTTTGCTTGGACTCCCGTGTCATCCGCAATCGGCGTGGCCAACCAGGTGTGCGTAAGGTTTTTCGGTACATTGCTGATGGGTTTGTGGCTTTGGCTATCGGCGTCATGAGTGACGACTGAGTCCACAATCGGACAGTTCGCTTTTGACGAAGTGGAGCTGGAGGCTGGCGGTTCCGGATTTTCAGCTATCATAGGGCGCTCTCAGCAGCCCCCAAAGCCAATGTCAAAGCCTATGAAGGATGTGTCGGTGGACGTCGCCGCTCATTTCGGCACAGTTGACCCAAATCAGATTAGAACTTGTGAAGTAGGTGTGTATTTCATCGTTACGCCTTACCGTCCGCCAGAGAAAAATAGACGATAGTACCACATATGTTGAAAGCTGTCTCCTCGTGAGACTTGCCTAACTCCAAGCATCACTGTCATTGGTATTCGAGGGGTGTGCGACGGCTGGACTCCGAAGATGCGGCTGGTTAGAGCAACATGCTTCCGATGGCACCAGAGAGAATAACGACTATGTGGTTGGTCACAAGTTTTGGGCCAGCTGATATGTCAACAAGCGAAAGCTTGCTTCTCGCCTCCCGTTCCAGACCACTGTGACCCAGGGTTTGCACCTCTCTGGGGCGATCCTCATATTACCGTTTGGTCTTCGCGAAGGCCTCGCGAATACGGACGGCTCGCTCTAAGATCCTCTGTACGGCAGTTGGGGGGAAGTATATTTCTAGGCCTTTAATTTCGAGTGTTTCCCTTTCCGCCTAGCGATTCTGGGAAAATGGACTGGTATTCGGGCTTTTAGCACCAATTCGCAACCGTGCCGCTCTTCTTTGCTTGACTGTTCTTAAGAACGACCTCCAGATGTTAGCCTGGATTCCCTCGCGCGCCTGCCCATTGACGACCTCGTTATGGTCTTTATTGTCGCATCAAAGAGCTAGATAATCTTCGCAGCCAAAGGATCTGGGATGGGGGGCACTAGGTAATCGTTCATGGAGGAAATTTTGTTATCCACTTTCGTCCAGGTAACTTTGTTCTTTGAGTCTGCGTCTTCCAGAGCTTCCGAAAAAAGTACCATTTTCTCCTCGAGTGTCCCGAGTAAAATAGTACATTTGCATTGATCTTTGCGACCTAAAGGTATAGACCTGGTTTCTTCATTGGCAACTCTTTTGCCGGTTGTGGAAAGCATGGCACCGCTAAGGTAGAGGCGACTGGCGCAGACAAACGGGACAGGAGATTTGGTCAATTGGCTCATTTGGTCATCCTGTACACCCGTACATTTGAAATGCCATTTGAAGGCCTGCCGAGCGGGGCGTTGCGCTCCACATGTTATATCCCATGGACCTCCATTTCGTCCACGTCTGTTGCGGTCCACTGATAGCCGCGGAGAAGAACAGCCTGTTACACCCTGGCTCATGAGCGGGCCTTAGTGGGCGCACCTCAGAGAACGGGCGCAGTCTTATAGTACACTCACAGGTTATTTTGGAATGATAAATTCAGCAAAAGGACGCGTTCGCTATAGAGGAAAAATTTGACAGCCCAGATAGCGTAGATATTCGTCCGCTTGTTCACTGAACTAGGCAATTTGATTGCATGCAATCAAAATGACACGTTTCAACAGTGTAAACAAATTAAACAGCGAGATTATTTTTTCACAAATTCGCACGAGCTAAAAGCGAGGCCAATTTCGAACATCCCACGCACCAAGACACGCGTCTCTATGTTGAATGTTGAATGGTCTAGGATGCAAATGATTCCCATACGAATCTTTACCAACTTAGGTGACGTCCTTAGCATTCGAAGTCTGAACTGAAATTCTGGCGTCATTTTCAATAGTCGTAGATGGCATTTGACGTGTAACCTACGTTTCATAAAGGACCAGAGCGAGTCTGTGATTGGTTGATTCCAGAAGGAAATATGGACAAAATTGGGAAGCCCATTTCTGGATACTACATGACGTGTACATATTTAAATACTGGAATAATACTTTAGGCATGGTCAGTGTCTGTTTCGTCTATGTCGGCTCAAATTGCCATCCAAATGTTAACAGTTAGTGGGGACGGCTTGGTTGGGTTGGAGGTGCCCTGGGCTTGAACAATTTTTCTTAACGTTCGGATCATTCCAGAATTGTATATTTTACGTAGAGACGGGTACTAGCTCGTCAAATTGCTGGATATTGGCCAGATAGTTGATGTGCGTTCATGGTTTTCAAATTTTTGTCAAAGTCGCAAATTTTCCTGACAATTTTTTCACTCCTTCACTATATAAAGAACTGTTTATGCGCTCTTTTGGTCATCTTCCTATCCCGAATTATTCCATTTAATACCACGTGCACTGGATTAACTTGGATCCACCTCAAGTTTGCCATACCTCAATGAAGTCCCTCAGCCAATCAGAGCATAGGGCTTCAGACACCGAGCTCGGACACCATTCCGAGCTCGTGTTGATCAAAGCCTCTATCACAAACACAGTTGGAGAGCAAAAAACGGGAGCCTCCCGCACACCAAACCCAAACTAGAACTCTACTATATGAGGATCACCAATAGCACCTAATTCTCCTTAGCCTGGATTGCCGATACGGTCTCAGACCTTGGGTGTGTGCGTTCTGTCCTAAAAGAAGGCTTGGCTGCAGTTTTCTTACCAGTAGATCGCACAAGGTTGCAGGAGTCCATGGGAAGTTACCTAAACCAAGGGGACAAGCTGTTCAGATTGATGCCACTTCGTCCACCAGTGGTCTGCATACGGAATGCTGTGAAGAGGAATGCGAGGTGGTGGAGGCCCTCATCATACAGTATCGTGCACGGCGTCTTACTTGTTACCAGGTGGGGTTCGCGGCGGTTGGTTTCGGTCGCAGTGAGGCCCTCCGTTATCAGTGAATCGGGGAAGAGACTCTTTTCCAAAGCCGGCTTACACAGGGTCCATTCACTCTACTACCTCTTTTCCCCTTTTCTCCACTTTAAAGCTCTAACTGGTTAGTCTTTGTGGTTGAATGGCGGTAAAGTATCGGTGCAACGCTTATGCTGCTGTATTTAATGATAATACTAGTGCTAATACTAATGATGGTAATATCACTCCTGCTGGGACAAGTGTGGATTCTGACCCTGCACTCGTCCGAATTCGCTTCTCTCCGCCTTTCAAGGTCACTAATGGACAGGCAACTCGCTCATCAGTTCAGACTCACAGGTCATGAAGTTAAACGAAACCATCAATGCCACCTGGGTCCTCCAAATACCCTGCATCCGATGCCAGTTCATGCTTGAAAGAGATCATTCCGTTTCTGCACAACTCCGAAGGCTTTGCCTGCGGCACGGCACTGCCAGCTCTACTCAAGCATAAGATATGAACGAGTAGTGGCGCTGCTTGATTGCCAGAGACATGTACCCGCCGGTCACCGACATATTTCAGCCCGGCCAGTAATAAGATATCAAACGAAACTAACTGTGCACACCGACCGGCAGCCTCGTGGACATGGAAGGCCCAGGAAACAAAGGAGGCTGTAAGTGCTGGGATTGCTCGAATACTTGGTTGGTCCTTGTGGCCGGTCCGCAGAAACAGCCTGTGTGTGGAACGACGAAGGTTCAGGCTTACACGAGCATCAACAAACCTGGACTTGAGGCCTGAGTCGACCACTTTAAATAGCAGTTCTTGTGACCACTCGCTGCCACCCATTCGGAGTCTAAAACTGCACAAGAACATTGGACGAAGAACCCCATGCGGCCCTGGAGGTTTGTGACTTCACAGGTTCAACCGGGTAGAATTGGGTAAAGATGTTCGTTAGGACCTGACCGTCCTAACAGTCTGGATAGCCTCCCACCCGCATTACTCAAGGATGGGGGTAAAACACTTGTATCCATTTGCTTCCACCTGAGGAAGGAAGGCTTTCCCAGACAACTGGGCGGAATAGATGGTAGTGCCCATGTAAAAAGGAGCATGTAGTAAATGTGGTGGCCACTGAGGGATCACTTTGACTGTAGTCGTAACTGGACTCTTGGTGTCACTTATCCTTCCTTGCCGTATGGTGGTCCGCGAAACATCGACTCGAGAGCGGCAAGCCGGTTTTCGGCCTGGTGGGAGTTGCGTCGACCTCATCTTCAGACTCAATTAGGTATTCGAACAACGCCATACGTATATGCGTAAGTGTGTATGTGGTTTTCGTGGATTGCCATGGTGCATTTGGGTATACTGATTTGTACTGCCCAACAGGTTTCCCATGTGAGAAATGCCGCGGGTGTTTGTTTACCCCGGTTCTTTGTATCTTCAAAGTTTTGGGCCTGTCAGTATACAGGGCACTTCCCAAAATTCCTGCACAAAAATGAGTGCACCGCAAAGTCGTCGTCCTCGAAGAGGAAGAGAAAACGCATCGCGTTCTTTGACTTATACTTTGCACCCATCAATTGTAAGGTAATGTTCCTGGACGTGTGGTCATCGAATCTGCCACGTATAATCCAGAGAGACTCGAAGTTCGGGAGCATCTTACGTATCCTGCAAGCTGTATACGTTCCGACTGAAGTGTGACAGATGGAGTCCATAGACAAAACTCAGACTCGGCTCGCGTTTGCTAATTTGAGGTAGCTATGGCGGCAAGGCAGTACATCCCGGAATCTCAAGAACGTGTAGATCAGGCTACTCTAAACTGTGCATAGAGAGATCTGCACCTGTGAGGATAGTGGCATTGTGCAGCGAGACACTAGTTTCTTCCGATGAACTGCCTCCGATTGATTTGAAATGGGGCAGGTCTTGCCAGCAGAATTAGTGAGGTAAGTTGCAGTCGAATTTCATTGCAGATGTTCACGTATGGCATGCGTGTGACTGAGCTGGAGATAGCTCAGCTGTTAAGGTGCGAAATTTCCCACTGGAAAGTCTGATTTGAACCCAACCTCGGCTTTTCGATTGTTCCTGCCTAGGCTTTGGAAACCTGGTTATATTCCAGCCATCATGCCTCCGCGTTGCATGGTAGTTGTGTGTCGGATGAGTACCATAGCTGACCTATTAGTATGTTTTATCATTGGCATGATTATGCTCATATTTCAAGACCAAAGGCCATTAGACTTGGATTAGGGTGTTCGCACTTCACACGCTCCGGAATTTTTTGTCGACAACTTATTTGAGCTTGTTCTCATCGCTTGTGAGACTAGTTTGAATGTCTTCAAGCACCAAAAAAGATTCAGGTGTTGTGGATGGGGCTCAGCTACTGGCGATCAAGATGGTGCCCGCATGTCACTCCCGAGACCACCTGGTTTACGGCAGTGTGTGGGCCGGTATAATACTGCTTTTCGTAGTGTATGGGTGTGCCTGTCGTTCATCTTGCTGCATCAGCGAGACGCCTACAGACAAGTTGGAAGTAGCTTGAAGTGACGTACTCCTGCACATCTACTGTCTATCGTTCACACGAAATTGGGGGCGAGATAGCTCAAGAGGCGAGATAGCTCAGATGGTTAGAGTGCGAATCCACTGACCGGAAGGTCCGTGGTTCGAATCCGACCTCTGACTCTCGACTTCCCCTGTCTAGGCTTGGGCAACCTGACAGTATCCCAGCCCTCGTGCTTCCTTCGAGTGGCATGGCAGCTAGGCACCGAAAGGGTGTGTTACAGCTGAACGGTTTTCACACGAAACTTCCCTCTTGCTAAAGCCAGAAGTATGGTATGGTTCAGGGGTTTACGCAGCTGTACTCTCAGGGGACCGTTTGTCTCGTAGAGCCTTCTTCCTCTAGTCATGTATCTGACGGAGACGACTCAAGGGTGGTCAGACTCGGCAACGAAGCACGAAAACCCTTACTGGTCAACTCAGTAGCGTTGGTAACTGCCGTCTCGGATGCGGATCGCGGGGACTGGATAGGTCAGTGGTTAATGACAGGTATGGTTGGGGGCGAGAGAACCCAGCGGTTAGAGCGCGAATTTACTGACTGAAAGATCCGTGGTTCGAATTCATCCTCTGCATTTCGATTTCTTCACGCACTCAATGACGCACTTGCATGAAAGCTGTTGCTTTCACAACTTATCTTCCATATCATACCGGATAAGCGGAACCGTGGAACTTCAATGAACTGGTTTGGCCATCACCTCCAACTGGTGGCTTTCATTTCATTATGTTGTTGTACGATGCTGCATGAATAGACTCTAAACTGTTCAAAACCCCGCTTGAAAGGTAACTCGGATGTATGCTTGAATGTGATCCTATGATCGAATCAAGCGAGCAGGAACCGTGTATACCTTAGAATATATATATATGTATTACTTCAGCTTAACGATACTCCGATTTTTACAAGACTATTCAGAAAATTAGTTCTGTCAGCGCTATAAAAGACGCTTTTGATATCCAAAAAACAGCACAGCTCGTCTTCGATAAGTGAATGTTGTGCTCGACGAGGAATTGAGTACAGTGACAATCAGAAAAAGAATGGAAGAGCCTGAGGGCCCGGAACCTAGGCTTTATTCATCCAAAAATTTGACACTGACAGCTGAAACGAAAAGGGTTGATTTAGCAATGAACGATAAAACGTTTGAAAAACAGAACAAATATACAAAATTCACCCCCCCCCGCAAAGATAAATGTTCACAGGAGTTCGCTTTATAATTGAATAATGTGGAGGCCTCTCAAGGCCTGCGCAAGGCATACGGTCGTGTCCGCTGTTGTTGTACAACCAACGGGTTTTCAGAAGAATTCGACATTTCAGTTTCCGAAGCTGAGTCAGATAGTTCCGGTTTAATAAGTGAATCATTATTGGGCTGCAGTTGCTGCTGTTTGGATGCACAACACATCCAAAATCTGCGGAATGCGCTAGGTGACGTAGGGAGACCGTTTCTTTCATGTCGTTGAGGTGTCTGATATACAGGGTACTCAGGGTTGCATTCCAGGAGCTCAACCTTTTCGACTACGGGGTCATACTTCGAAGATAGTGTATTTCGCCGCATCAGAACTGGTCCTGACGAAAGCAACCACTGCGGCAACGATGTACCGACTGCTGGTTTTCGATTGTGATGAAAAATTCGCTCGTGTGGAGTGGCATTGGTGGCGTTGCGCAACACAGAACGAGTGGAATGGAGGGCATCTTGTAAAACGGTTTCCCAATGACTGATTTGAAGACCTTTTGGTCGTAATGAAAGCGTAATAGCTTTCCACAAAGTTCCATTTAATCGTTCCACCTGACCGTCCCCCCTTGGGTTGTATGGAGTGGTCTGACTGGTGGCAACGCCTTCTCACCAAGAAATCGCTTGATCTCATCCGAAATGAACGATGACCTGCGATCCGAATCCACAAAACTGGGCGGGCCAAATGTAGCGAAGAGCGGCACAAGGCATGTTATCACCGTAGAACTTATATCTGGACAAGCATAGGTGAACGGAAAACGGGAGTACTCTTCTACGACCGTCGTCGAAGGCAGTGGTCCCTTGAAATCAATGCTTAAACGTTCAAACGTTTGTGTGGCTTTAATGAGGGTACCACCAGATGGCTTTAAGAAACGTGGTTTTAATTCCGCGCACACATGACAATGCTTAATGACAAGTCGGATGTCCTCTAGGGAGAATAGAAGATTCTTGGCACGAACAAAATGCATCATGCATGTTGCTCCAGAATGGCACAGAGTTGCATGTAAGTGTTCTAGATCCAGCTGAGATGAATTGTTCGCACAGACACTCCTAGAGAGCGTCAGTAGCTTTGTTTTCTATGCCTGGTCTGTAGGTTACGCCAAAAGAAAAAGGCGATAACCCCATCCGCTCTCCCCAACCGCTGATCGGTTAGTCTTGAAATGGGTCCCGAGTATTAATGTCTCCATTTCCGCACGCTTCTTTCTCAACAGCAGAATGATGTTTTTCGCTGGCAGACTGTGCGTGAGAAGAATGCGACTGGTCTGCTATCTTGATTGATTGTAGCGGAAATCGCAACATCAGATGCATCCGTTCCGAGTACCAAAGGTATTCTCGGATCGATAGTGACCACTAATGCATCCGCCACCTCTTTTTTGAGACTTTCAAATTCTTTCATAACAGATTCAGGGACAACAAAGGTTGTATTGTGAGTGATTGGGTAGATTTTATCAGAGAAACGGCTTATCCAACGAGAATAGTACGCGAACAAGCCAACCGCTCGTTGTTGAGATTTCATGCCCTTCGGAACGGGCAGTTCTTGCAAGACCTTGAAACGTTCAGAGTCTGGTTTGATGATACCTCCGGTAATTTCATAGCCAAGGAGTCTGATTATGATGGTGATTTAACTGAAGACCGTACTTTTGTGCTGCGGCTGGAAAACGCGGAACGTGTCCATCGTATTCCTCTTGATTTTTTCACAAATGGTGACATAATCCACATACGCATATCTCCCGGTAAGTTTTTCAGCGCGTATTATCTTATCCATTACCCTTTGAGAACACGCTACTCCATTCGTTACTTCGGAAGGTATTCGACGGAACTGATAAAGATTGTTGTGAGCATCAAAAACCGTATAGATTCTGTCACTTTACTGAATGGATATATGATAATACACACTGTCAAGTTCAAGCGTGCTGAAAATACGATGTTGGGCTATTCTACTACTCCTATCTTCAAGTCTGGGAAGCGGATAAGCGTCCAGTTGCGTAAATCGGTTTATAGTTTGACTATAGTCAGCCACCATTTGTTTCTTCTGTCGTTCATTTGTCGTGACGAGCACTTGCGCTCTCCTTGGGGACTTTGAAGGTTCAATGATTTGCTGGTCAAGTAAACGCTTTACTTCAGAAGCAATGGAGGCCTGGTAGTCTGCAGAATGTCGTCTGGACTTTATGGCAATGGGTTTATACCTTGGATCAAGATGCTCAAACAAAGTGAGAGGTTCGATTTTGGTAGCAATCAGACCATAGAGCGAGAAAGGTTTATCAACGTTGAATGAGATTTCCAGGAGTTTGTGAAGCTTAGAAGAAGCTTAGTAGAATATCCGCACAGAGGTCACGTAATACTGAAAACTTGGAGAGGGAAAACTTGAAAGAGGGGTATTTGTATTGTTTGTGTTGCAACGTTAAAAAACAATGTCCAAGAGTAAACCTTTTGTGCTAGATGGATGCCAAAGTGACCTCAGATGACGATGGTAGTATAGACCACTTGTTACGACGGACTACATTTTCGGAAATGAAACTTTCTGAACTACCAGTAGCAACGAGAGCTCGAAGTGGGACGCCATTGGGTTTCACATCGGTGACTGCTTCTTTGAGACACTCGGGAGCCGCTACAGTGACGCAGGATAGTGCACTTGAAACAGATGAGGTGTTCCTCGGACCAGTAATAGATCTGCATACCTTTTGAAAATGCCCTTTCCCGCAGTTTTTGCAGGTCGGATCTTTAGTGAGGCATTTATAACGCGGGTGACGAGCATAGCCACAGAAGAAACATGACGACCCCATACTAGCAGCAATTGTCCGTTCATGCGATGATGTTCGAGAACGTGGAGACTTTGGCGCGTCGTTCGATGCGGTAGCACAGGGGTGTTGATTGTTCGGCAAAGACGACGGCGACTGTTTTTGCGCTAGTTCGAGGGATTTTGCATGATCGTAAGTGATTTTAAAATCCAGCGACTTATGTTCCAACAGTCCCTGGCGTATAGTATTCGAATAAAGCCCACTAATAAATGCGTCTCCTAACGCTTCATCGCTGTGCTGTTCTGCACTGACGGCTGTAAAGCGGCAACCTGGCAACAAACTGCGAAGCTTTTGCACAAACTGATCAAGGTTCTGAGCTCCGTCCTGCTTACAAGTGTTCAAAAGATGCCGGGCAAGAATGTCATTTTTTGGTTGGACATAAATTTCTCGCAAGGTTACGATAACTGATTCATAGTCTTTGCAGTCTTTGATGACTCGGAGCAATGTAATTGAACGAGGTTTTTTAGTTTATCAGGTGAATTAGAAGCAATTTCCTCTAGGAAGTTCGCGAAAGTACAAAACCAATGCTCCCAGATATCTGCCGAGTCTTGAGTATTGGGATCGGTATCGAATCGTTCAGGACGTAAGAATCGATCCATTGTTCGATCACAATTTTCATAATGACTGTTGGCGCAGGAATTAAGGAAAACATTCTCACGCCCGGTGACTAAAAACGGATCACACAATCCCATCCATAACTGGGTTGTCAGGCGGATTAGAAGATTCTGGTTTGTGGAAGGTTGTTTTCTCAACGGTACTCAGCGGTTTATGCTACGGAAAACAAGACTCCTATTTTTCGATCCTACTGAACCCCCCCCCCCCTACCAGCTGCAATCGGTGCAGCCTCTGCCTGTGCTCAACATTGCTTGTTCTTCACAGTTTATTAGCTCGCCTGCTTGGTTCGGTCAGTGAAACAGTATTTGTCATAATTTTAGCTGCAACTTTGATGCTGCAGTCTTTGTAGCAGTTGGTAGATAGAGGTCATGGTGACGGTGTCCCAAATCAGTGATGATCTCTCTGAAGGTTTAAGTGTGTCGGCAAAGCTTTGAGTTATTATACTAGTGTCTGGTTTCCATCTTTTAACGACGCTGGGGATATTTGACCTAGGCCGGGCGCCTCGTACCGTTTGAAAGGGCCACTCTGATGACGTTTGATTCAGTTGGTGGTCCATATTGACACCTCACTGTGTGCAGATTGGTCGTAGTTGACGGTTCATTGAGCAATTCGAGTCGGTTTTTGAAGCACAGTCCAATATTCCATCCGTTTCGGTAGACTGGTCTTAGTTGCTTTATTCGTGTATTGTTCCACTAAAATCGTTCAGCTGTAACACCTTTTCGGTGCCTAACTGCCATGTTACCAGAAGGAAGCACGAGGACTAGGATACTGCCGGGTTGCCCAAGCCTAGACAGGGGAATTCGAGAGGCAGAGGTCGGGTTCGAACAACGGACCTTCCGGTCAGTAAATTCGCGCTCTTACTACAGCCATCTGAAACAACAGAAGTCAGTGTTTAGAGTTTCTAAGGTCTGGACTGATCCCGCCTGTTGGCCTGGCTCCAGAAGGGACGTGACGTTATAAGTGGCGCACTTGATTAAACGACGAGGATTCACGAGTGGATTTGCTTTTTTTTCCGAATCACAGTGAGGTTGCACCTAAAGGTGCTGCAGCTGGGCCGTTATTATAACTATCACTCATTACATTGTTATAATATAGTATAATGATTATTTTGATGAGGGGCCTTGGGGTCGTCTTCGATGCGATAGAATTTTCGCCAATGAAATTACAACTTATTGATAAATTTCGGGTTGGAGTAAAACGTTACAAGGGAGAATACTAAAAACTGGTTTCAAGTGAAATTTTATTAGAGCGTCTCTTGACACCATGGTTAAGTGTCAACTAAGGATGTCCTTACTTTCTTGATATTGATTTCGAGTCTGGCTGAGGTGGCGAGCGATCTCTGGCCAAACGCAGTTTTCAGATTGTTTTGGTTATTAGTCACCAAAATGATGTCAGCGTATTTGATATCGGAGACCTAAATATCCTACGGAAGCTGTTTGCTTTCGTTGTCCTATCATGACTATCCACGGTGTTCGCTTCATCGCTTCATATTAAGCGCGCTTCGTCTTTGCTTTCAACTCATGTACGTCTATTCTTAGACAAGTAAAGCGCTATTTATTCTATGCACTTGTGTCTGGTCCTCGCGCCCAATTA
Source organism: Clonorchis sinensis (assembly GCA_003604175.2). Classification (NCBI taxonomy): domain Eukaryota; kingdom Metazoa; phylum Platyhelminthes; class Trematoda; order Opisthorchiida; family Opisthorchiidae; genus Clonorchis; species Clonorchis sinensis. The sequence goes on along the minus strand of CM030369.1, from coordinate 181,965,444 downwards.
GGATCTAGTCCTTGTCCATAACAATTTACTTGTCTAAGAACATAATAGAACCGTTGCTGCGACCCAAGGGTTTTCATACAAACAATTGTCCAGACGCCAGTGCACGCTGGAATCATCGGTCCCAAACCTTTCAAACGTTTCTGGACACTTGACTCACCTAATGAAAAAAAAACTGGAAACCTCGGTCCAGTTTTTTTAGGCCGCCGACCGTCCCGATTATGAATCCGCTTTTAGTACATGTGAATGTTGTACGTTTTTCCAGAGAATATTATCTGTGCTCGCCCTCTTCTACAAAGATGCAAACAAGACATCAGCCAAGATATTGATCAGTTTGTTCGAAAGCGATTTCGAGACAGTATACGCCATTGACCACGAAAACGAAGGCGTACGCCGCGCCATTGTAAACGGGCTTCAGTCTGGCTCAAAATGGATTCGCTCTGAATGCGGCATATGAATTAGCTAGGTCATTAGAATCGGCCCACAAACAAACTCAGTCATGCTTGCATAACTAATCGATATCACTTTTTGCGGCTGCAACGCCTTTGAAGACATTCATGGTTACCTTGTCACATTCAATCTTCCCTAATTCCGTACCTTGTCTCTCGTCAATCAGTTCTCAGATATTTTATTTTTGCAGTCGTTCCGGTCATCCAAGTGCCCCACGAGGGAAACGATATGTAAATCAGGTGGCAAAACAGGTCCTGAGGCTGAGTGTAACTCCCACGCCATATTCCACGATTCATCGCTTCTGGATCACCAGACACGAGGAGGATGAACTGTGAAGGTGCTTAGTTTATTCTTGGCGTTTTTAGATGCATAGTCACGCTTGGGTCTTGTATGCATGTTTCGGAGACACAGCATACATCAATTTTGGGGGAGTCTGCGGTCTCGGCAAGCATGACCTGTTTGCCAATTTTTAAAACAGTACGGACGTTGAAAGCCCTCATGTAGAAAGGATCTCCTGAATTTAGCAAGACCTTATTTTGTTTGTTAATAAGCAGCGGGGTGCGTGAAGCACATCGGTCAGATAAATGACAGTTTGCTTGTCGTAAAGGGGCTTTGACGGCCGCATGTACCTTACGTTTAGGAAACTATCCCCTGCTATGTTCATCAAAGCGACCCACCCATTCGACCGAATTACTATAGACTTTAAAGGACCTTTGCCTTCTGTTACTCGGAACCACTATCTCCTTACCATCGTTGATAAGTTTTCCCCTTTTCCGTTCACGTTTCCCTGTGCAGACACGTGCATCTACAGTTATCAAATGTTCATGTAAAACTGGTCTTTGGTATGCCCACGTATGTACATTCAAGTCGTGGTTCCTCATCCCACATTCATACGCGACAGAAAAGTTTGTAGCAGAATAACTGCTTAGCTGGATCGTTTATCCACCGTCCGGTTATCTAGCACAATCAAGCTCAATGCCTCTCGACATAAAAACGGTGCTCTTTTTGTAGTGTCGGCATATGCCCCAAAAAACAAGTTCTGACGCTGAGAAGGATACTTTCTATTGAGAGTATCCAGGCTCATTCGTCAAGCAAGAAGCCCTGATATTGTTATCCTTCCCGACGATATGAATGCCTAAGTCGGTCATCTGAGCTCTTTGGAATCACATTTGGGTGGTCGCTTCAGAATCAATGCTCGTCGCAACTGCAAATCAATCGTGGACCCAGTTGGATCGCGCGGATATCAGCCACCGGCGGAGAACCGGGAGATTGCCGTTCCTTCTGAAGTACACAACTTGATTCTGATCGCGCCATGAGCACGCCTGACAATTCATTTCCCTTCAGGCCCTCGCAAGTCAGCAAGAAACATGCCAGTCCACCTTCTCCGGAGAACTAACATGGCTCAGCAGTATCAATCTGAGCTAGCTTAACTACTTTCTACGGTAAACCAATACTGTACTGGTAGCGAGCACGTAGATGAAGCGTGGCAACATGTGAGGGGAGCTATGCTAGCGACGTTCATTGCTGTCTGTCTGACTTCTCCGACACGATCTAATAACCACTAGATGTAATCGAGATCGCCAGTCCTGATTGATGCCAGGAAATTCGTACCAGCAGACAACGAGTACGACGGCGCGCGCAGATATCTCAAACGCCCAATAGTGAAGAGCCGAAGGAAAGACAGGGTGCTTGGGTGGACATCGAAAGCTCAATAGATGAAGAACACAATTGCTACCGCAAGTAGGCATGCTCTGTATCAATTGATACGATCAACTGGGTTTGGAAAAGCAACGATCAGTGAAACAATGAGTGAAAAAGGTGGCTCATTAATTCACCCGCAAAAACGCCAACTTGAAAGATAGGCCGAACAGTTCGGAGAACAGTTTAGCTGTCCTTCTCCAACACAACATCTGAAGATTGTGCATACGGGCGAGTGGAATGTAAATATTAATCACCCGTCAGAAGAAATATTCCTACTGAAATGTGAGAAGGCGTCAGGACCGGACGGTCTGAATCCAACCATCTTCAAAGAAGGCGGAGAATCCCTGGTGACCCATATAACAAATCTCATTGGTGCGATATAGAATGAAGAGAAAGTGTCTGCAAGATGGAACATGTCAACAGTTACTTCTGTCTTCAAAAAGGGTAGACGGACAGATCCTACAAGACCAAGCTGGACTCCGTCCTGCTAGAGAATGCATCGATCTCATTTTTAACTTTTGACAGATTCTGGAAGAGCGACACTGCTTCCAGCTTGAAATCTGCCTTTGATTCTGCAGACCGTCAGACACTGACAGTGTCTGTGGAGCAAGGCTGTCCTCCATACATTCTTGACCCTCCTTAAGGCATTGTACGCCAACTCCTGCGGACGCGTAAAGGTGCTCTCGACTGACTTCGCCGCATCAAGTGGTGTCAGGTAGGGCTGTCATCTTTCACCTTTCCTCTTCAGAAAATAACTATCTGAACTGAACTGTTCAGCTTTAGCACCCTATCGGTGCCTAACTGCCGTACCGCCCGAAGGAAGCACGAGGGCTAGGATACTGCCAGGTTGCCCAAGCCTAGACAGGGGAAGTTGAGAGGCGTAGGCCGGGTTCGAACCACGGACCTTCTGGTTAGTAGATTCGCGCTCTAACCACTTGAGCCATCTTGCCCCTTCAGAAAATAAGTGATAATCGTTCAGCTGCAACACCCTATCGGCGCCCAGCTGCCATCCCACCCAAAGGAAGCACAAGGACTGAGTTACTGCTTAAGCCTAGGGAGGGGCAATCGAGATATAGGGATTGGGTTCGAAACACACCTTCCGGTCAGTAAATTCGCTCTTTAAACACTGGGCCATCTCGAGCTCTTCAACTTCCTTTTCATCGTCTTTTACATGATTATGGAACACTCACTCCCAGCCTCCGATGCCTGTGGGGTCGATCGATCAGATCATTCGCTCACAGATATCCAGTACGCAGACGTCATAGCTCTTCTTGGATCTGACGCCGTCGTGAGCTGAACAATATGAAATAATTTAAACAATTCTGCCTCACGGTTTGGCGTGCGCTTCTCACCTGCAAAGTGAAGATTGCTGCTGCAAGCCCGGGTGGACTAATAGCGAAGTATGAAAGTCATTACCAGCAAACACAGTTGCGCTGGTCATTGCCTTGGATGTGGACCCAGAAACCAGACACATCAGTGGTTAGAGACACTGTCAGACGGCCCTGTCACATCCTCGCTGACGCTCACGTATCCAAGCTGTTGCCCTCAACGCACAGCTTCCCTTCCAATCTCAATGGAAAGTTCACTGACACCCCTGTTTTTACGCATCAATTATGTCAGCTACCGCCTCCCGTGCGCACCTATCTACCCCACCTCTCCAAATCATCGGTGGACGAAACTGTGCAGCTATAACCACTGTACAGCGAGTACACGGTTTTTGCAACTAATGGTGATGATGATTTAACTGGTTTATTATGGATAAGGTGGTAGAGCAAGTGGTTCTATTTTATTGACCGTTTCGGTCCATTGATACTGAAGTTGGTTGTGTTGAACGAATATTCGGGTTGAGATAGATCTTCAAGAATCGTCACAAGTGTCATCAGTAGTATTCCTGTGTTCGTGGTGTGTTCGGTCTGGTGCGTTGAACATCTCTGGAAGTGCTCAATGAAGAACTACACGGCCTTACACTTCGTAAACTTCAAAGACGTACATTATGAACACCGCTGACACGTAGGCAGATATATACATGATTATAGGCATGCGTACTGAAATAAGCAATGGATGCCTAACATCGCCCTTGCAGTCCAACTTTCTGACTGATGAAGTCATTCAAACTCTAGTGAGGTAACAGATTGCGTGAATTGGATTAGCTGAGTGGTGTGGCAATCCAGAGCCAACACACCTTATCCCGCAAAAGCGTGGTACTTAAGCGTCAGGATTAACCATAGGCTGGCACTTTCAAACGTCCTTACATTGTCCAGATGGACGGAGGCTATGATATTTCCCATAAGTGACTTCGTATTACGCCGTGGCGTGTCTAGCAGGCTCTGCATCCAGTTTTAGAGTGGGGTTACGGTCGAGTTACTCTGTGTAGTTGTAGAAGTCAGAGGTAACGAAGCAGCCAGTAAGTCAATGGGTACGCAAAATACTCCTTATGCTGACACAATAGAGTTGCTCTCACGCGATCGCCTTGGCGGTTATAAGTGCTTTTCGTTGGACGGACTTGGAATAATTTGGTGGCGGTCGATCCATAGAAACGATTTGACCACGTTATTTTGGCAGTTTTTTGTCAAATGGGACGCAATGATACTGCTGACGCAGGTGGTTTTATTCGTTCCATTCCAGAATGGAATGGTCGGCGAATTTTGGGACGGGCGTTAGGCTAAACATTTCAGGTAATTTGTGAGACGATTGCAAACAAATGAGCGGATTACCAGTGACGAGTCGGAGGCCGGCACCCTTCCTTCAACTACGTATTGTGCGACTGGCTACTACTGAAACACTGCACGGCATAAAATGTTTTTTGAAGACAGTCATTGCTCGAATCGTGGGACCTTGCAAATCGGTGACAGTCCGTCACAAACCAAAGTATACTGGGAATCAGGAACAGTAGGCCAATATGGTCTATGATATTGGATGCTGCTTGGCCACTGAAAATCGGTTGTGATGTCGAGTCCACTGCTGACCTGCTGGCGTATGGCATCGTATTGTTTATAAACAAACCCCGTATCAGAACCTGATTTTACTTAGGTAGGTTACGGTCTGAGTCCATGCTCGAAAGCCTGTACTTAGGTTGCCGGTGTCTGGGCTAAAATGAACCCTCAACAGCTCAAACTTTGACTTGAGTCCAATCGGTCAATTTCGGTCACCTTCGCCCAGGTTCGAGCAAACTGAGCGTCTTATCTCGTGTTTCCTAGTGGTTGCTTGGCAGTTTTGCGCAGAACGATCTTGACAACGTAGGATTCGGTTCGGTTTTTGACCCCTCCAACGCGCCTCCTCAAGCAGTAGACGGCCTCGTTTGGTATCTGCCGTAGATAAGCTAGATCTAGTTCTAATGGGTTGTCCGTAGCGTCACATCGTATTGAAATGCCAACAAAGACATTTTTTGACTCCAAAGAAGTAATGGTGAGAGGTGCACCGATGGTGATTTACACCTGAACTGAAACGGTTGTGTTACAGAGCTGCATTTACTGACTGACTACGACCTTCGAGCAACAGATATGTACCTAACCACATCATTCCGTTTTTTTTGTGCGTCTCAACTTGAGGACGGTAATAGTACTAGGGCTTCTGTGTTGTACGTTGACGCTCTGTTTCCGTTTTACTAGTCCGTTATCTGGTATTAATTGCTGCTTTTACCACTAAGTTATTCCTGTTTCAGATGGCCGGTGACCAGGTGTGTTATACGCTGATTGGTTTGTCTCCAGACGCCAAAACCTACTCAGAACAACAACTGAAGGATGACCTTCAGCACAACAGCGTTGATATTAAACGAGAGGCTCTAAAAGAGGTCATTCGACTAATTGTGAATGGCGAAAAGTTTCCAAACATACTGATGACAGTAATTCGTTTTGTGATGCCTTCGCAAGATCATACGATAAAAAAACTGCTGTTGCTCTTCTGGGAAGTCGTGCCCAAATACGGTCCGGATGGAAAATTGTTGCATGAAATGATTTTGGTATGTGATGCCTATCGCAAGGACTTACAGCATCCAAACGAGTTCATTCGGGGTTCTACTCTGCGATTTCTGTGCAAACTTAAGGAACCAGAGTTACTGGAACCATTGATGCCAGCTATTCAGCAATGCCTAGAACACAGACATGCTTATGTTCGCCGAAATGCTGTGCTAGCCATTTTCACCATCTACAAAAATTTTGAGCACTTGATTCCCGATGCTCCCGAGAAGATGCTTCGCTTTCTAGAGCAAGAGCAGGATGCATCGTGCAAGCGAAATGCATTCATGATGTTGCTGCACGTCAGCCAAGCCAGCGCACTGGACTACTTGGTCGAGCGCTTGGATCAGATTCAGAACTTTGGTGACATCATGCAGCTTATTGTTGTGGAACTTATCTACAAGGTGCGGTTTTTATCATTTCATTTCATTTCATTGCTTCTCTAGGTCTGTTTGGCCAAGCCTGCCGAACGACTACGTTTTATCCGATGTATCTATAGCCTTCTCCAATCCAACAGTCCGGCTGTACGCTATGAAGCAGCGGGTACGCTAATCACACTGAGTTCTGCACCTTCCGCACTCAAGGCGGCAGCCAGCTGCTATGTGAATTTAATCCTGAAGGAAAGTGACAACAACGTAAAGCTCATTGTACTTTCTCGACTTATGGATCTTCGCCAATATCATGAACGCATACTTCAAGGCTTAGTGATGGATATTGTACAAATATTAGGTAAGTTCTGAGTTTGCTTCCCACTCGACTTTGTCTTTTAGCCGCATCTGATATGGAGATTCGCCAGAAAACATTGGATTTCACTATGGATCTGGTGACTTCGCGCACTGCCGACGAACTGATCAAACTGTATCGAAAAGAGCTTCTCAAAGCGTGCAGTAGCGGTGGGGGTGGCAGGGCTGTTACTTCCGTCTCTACAACAGTTGGTTCTGGGGGAAATGGGGGCAACGATAAGTCAGGCACTTCGTCGTCAGACAGTTCGGAGGAGGCAAAGTATCGGTATGCTCTGGTCCATACTATATACGACATCTCTGTGCGCTTTCCGGAGACACTGAGCACCATTATTCCAACCGTCTGTGATGTAAGTTGTCGCCCATCATCAGCAGCGAGTAATGTATATCTCTTCGTGTTATTCTAAATCATAATCCTGGTGTTGGTGCCGGCTTGTAAATTGATATATAGAGTTTTACTTTTACTTGCCAATCCTCATTAAGTTGCTTCACTAATGCATGGGTTGCATCACAATCTCACCAAATGGAGTTATGAGGCTTTCCCGGCAAAGTGATAGTTTTACTTGGAGGCTGCACTTCTACAGAAAGACTAGCGCTTTGTGTACCTCCATGGCTCACAGTTATGCTGTCTTTTTCCTTAACAGCCACAGAGTGTCCTGTATCAGGTTGGTCACTGGGTAGAGATCTGACGAACGCATCCTCCTGGTCATACAGATTGGGGGCTAGTGGCAATCTATTCCCTAAAGACGTATGCTACTGTAGTAGTATACCGGCACTCACCCACTGCCATGTGGCCAGGCTTTTGGACAAATTGCTTTGGTTGAGGGCCATAGAAGCCCTTTTGTATAGATGTGATTGCCATGACAGTGTCCAAGCCCGCGTACAACCATGAGCTTCACAACCAAAACTAATCTCATGTCAGATGGGCTGTCGCGGGGTCGCCTTACTTGCTGCATACAACAGGGTGGTTAAACAAAAACAGACTACTGCTGATGTTGGCCTTCTTACACTTTCACTTATTCCTTCTCTATTCCACTCCACCTTATTGTGTGTATTGGTGTTCAGCTTCTGGCATTAGACCTGACAGCTGTGTTCGCTTTGTATCTCCCATAGCGGCAACTTCTCCGTCCTAAACAGCTCGCAATTCGCTTTATATCCAGATCGTCAGATTAAGTCGTGGTTAGACGGTAGTGAATCACCAGTGCTCTGCTCTGGCGTTTTTACCAATAATGATGGTGGTTTGTTTGGCAAAGTCTGCGAAAGAATTCCATGAAGCAGCGATCTTTCGCCCTCAAAGACAGTTTCTATGACGCTGTAGATGCTCTTACAACTCACATCGTTCCTGTCGTTCGTGACATGAACAGGTAGGTAGGTAGGCTGAGCGCTGCTGAGGCTCATTTGGGTGCTCACCTTTGATTAGCTACGAGATGCGCGGACAAGTGAGAACGCCTGCTGCAGATGTGTGCTGATCGTAGACTATCCCTTTGCAGTAACAACTTCCGGAAAAGCAGCAGATATATGACCGCGTGGTGTCCACCAGCGAATCAGCCCTGAATCCAATTACCAATCCAATCAATTACCGATGGTGACGATCGATGATCGCCTGCCGCTCCTTCTGGAATATCTGTGTGGACTTCTATCATGCGCTGGCCGTTGATGCCTTTCATTGCGCTTTCCAGATTCACAAAAAAACACGATCACCTCGCCTAGCCGTGGACTCCGAAATCAAATTTATCGGAACCTACTTCATTAACGTCTATCTGCCGATCCGATATCGGGTATTAACGATCATTTAAGCTAGATGACCAGAGCTGTACGCAATGCAATGAATTCTATCTGCTGCACAAACCGGCGGACTTCTCCCAAGCTTTGCTGGTAGCCCGGTGACAAATTTCTTCTGGTGGTAACCACAACCCAGGGCGACGCATGATTCGATGCCAACTAACACAGTGTCCTCAAAGACCGAGAAACTTAGTGGATCCTAAAGGTTGAAGAAATGGGCAGGTCGTCGGAAGATAAAAAACTACCAGTCGTTTACCAAGCCTTCTGAAACGAGGTCCTCGGAAGCCTTTTGTCGGTGAAACCACCAAACGTTCACAATAGCTCTCTGCTATCCTGCAAAAGTGAACGACCGGACCGTTGGCACATTAGGTCGAAGAACAACTCAGATAGTCACCTGCCACCTCCAATCCAGGCTGCTGCCGGATACATAGGTAGACTGTGAATAGGGAGCCCCTTCAGCCTAAGAAGTATCCGAGTGTGTTTCTCTACGAAAGTGTCATCGTGCTTTTGCTGCTGATGGCCTTGTACTTAGTCCGTTCAAGGCAGGCGGTGAATTGCTTAGTCAGTGGCTTTCTTACCTAATTGCGTCTATCTGGGATACAGACCGTCCCAGACAACTGAACTGGATCCTTATAGTGCCCATCCTCGAAAAGTGTACTCACAGTGAGTATGGTTATCACAGGTGACTCCAGTCGTAACATGGCGTCTGGCGTCACTGATTTTTTTTTACTTAGCTCGAGAGCTCGAGATAGCTCAGTGGTTATGGCGCGAACATATTGGTTGGAAGGTCCTGGTTCGAATCCAACCTCAGCATCTCGACTACTCCTTCCTAGGCTTGGGCAACCTGACAGTATCTCGGCCCTCGTGCTTCTTTCGGGTGGCATGGTAGCTAGGCACCGGGAAGGTGTCACAATGAACGACTGCTATTTATTATTATTACGGTGTCACGTGAAACCTTCACCCGAGAGCACCAAGCGGGATTTCTGTTAGGCAGAGGCCACATCTTCACTCTTCATCAGGTGTTACAGTGAGGTTGTGTGTACTCGTATGCCATTTTTATACTTCGAAAGTGCTTTCGATTCTGTCAGTCACTCAGTGCTCTTACCACGCTTGCTCAACAGGGAAAGCCTGAGGTGTTTTCGAACACGATATGATCCATATATTTAAATACTTTTGAGTGTGTGCTTGTGTATATGGATCTCTCTGCAAAAAGCCCTACCCGGTAAGGATGTTTGCTCTCTCCATTTTTGCTCAACTTCCTAATCGATGACAATGGGGAGAACCATAGAGGGTCTTCAAAACCCAGGTGTTACTGGGGAGAGCCTTGTCGATCTGGGGTACGTAGACGACACTATCCTAATCTTTGATTAAGAACGTAAATCACAACCACTGTTGAATAAGTCGATTTCCACCGTGCCATCTTTCGGCATGCGCATTGCACCCACAAAGTGCGAAGCCATGCTTCAGAACTCGCGGTCTCCACACCAGCGAATTCTTTGCCCTCAACCTTGTAAAAAAATCCGGCTCAGGTATGATTGCACGTGCGGAGTTTCCTAACAAAACGCTCGGCAGTGATAATTGTCTGACCATTTTCGTCGTCTGAATACGGGTCGCTGTGGCCCAGATAGTCCGGCATATGCCGTTTCCCGATAGTGGCAAAGCGACGTTGTGCAGCAGCTTGGGTACGGATAGCGAGTTTATTTGACTTCCTCCTTGAAAACAGAGGTCTGGGGTCGTGAAAACTTGGGAAAATGGCTAGTGCGAATGGACTAGCTATCAGCCGAACGAACTGGGATTACTGGGATGTGCTAATGACAGATTGCACATTCTGTTTCGCTAAGAGATGGGCACCTTTTGATGTTTGCTAGAGGTGGTTTTTATACTTTTTACAGAACACTTCAATGGAGAAATTCAGCAATCGAAAAAATCCTTATCAATACCGGACCCTTCAATGAGGAACCAAGAATTACACACTAAATGACGTGCGAAGTCGTAATTTCGAATATATTTTGTGTTACTGGGGATCAGAGAGTTTTGAGTTTATGTTGAGACGGCCTGCTTTTGTGCTGGGTAAGGGATTGGTTCAACTATACGTCAAAGTCTATGGAGCCGCACTGGGAATATGACTGGACCGTGTCTTTTAGTACTTGTCCGCCGATTCTCCTCTTTCTGAATTCCTTCTCCGGGGATTGAAGTACTCATCAGAACGTTTCCAGGGAGTCACGGTCTTTCAGTGGTTTGCTGTTATCCCATATGTGGAGGAGAACAGTTCTGCAAGGTAGTTAGTCTTCGGCTATGTGAAGTACACGGATCAATTCGCGTAACTCTATGAGTCATACGGCACCCGAGCTATGAATATTCCAACACGTGGCTGCTTATACGTGAACACAATGCTTTGTGGACGCTTATGGTCTTATCCTCAGTGCTGTCGTAATTGTTCTTTTCACAATGGTCAATGTGTCAATTTCCTATCCCCTACTCTTTTTAAATAAGCTAACACAACATCAAGTCGAGGTGTAAGCGACCGTCCTCACAGGGTGAATAGTAAACTAGAAAAAACGCCACTTCTGCGGTATCCTGACATGCTCTTATTGAATGCAGGGCGGGTATACATTATTGGGGACTGTGTTGTGGAGTTCGGAACGCAATTTCTACTGACCGCTGATTACCAACACATGTCATTCTACCTCCTCATATCCCCCCACTATTCCTGTTGCGAATTCTTAAATATGGTTTGTGTACGGTGTTATGCAAAACTTGACTACTTCGAATTTTTGGGACGAGATGGCTCGAATTTATGGACCGTAAGGTCCGTGGTTCGAACCCGGCTTCTGCATCTAGACTTCTGCTGTCTAGGCTTGAGCAACCTGGCGGTATCCCAGCCCTCGTGCATCCTTCGGGTGACATGGCACCTAGGCACCGAAAGGCTGTTACAGCTGAACGATTATGATTATTATACATTTTGACAGCTTCAAACATATTTCGTTCCATCCAATAAATGCTCCGTGCGTGTGTTGAAAAATTGGTCTCCAAATTCCGGAATCAGTTTTAGCGCGTCATATCGTGATACTTCTACTAGACCATTTTGAACTATATTCCTTTGAGATCCGATCCTAAAGCCTGTTGATTAAACGTGAGGGTACTGGTGTATATATGTGCCGTTTTCTTTCCAACCTAATTTTGATCATTTCGTAACAGGTATTAACCTACGAAGAATTGGCTGACTCAAAAGCTGCTTCTGAAGCTTGCCGTTTTATTCGCGAAGTACTTTACCGGTATCCGCACAAAAGGCCTGAGATCTTAGAGAAGTTGATGCAAATATTCCCAACCGTTTGTGGGCAGGAAACACTGCGTCACTTGATTTGGATATTTGGAGAGTTTTGTACTACCTTCGAGGAGATCAACACTTGCATCACCTTGTTCCGCCAGGTCAGTTGTGCTGCCACTGGTCCGTCTGTTTTTCCTATCCGCTCTCTTTCTCATTTCATTGTCCTAAATGCACCAAAACCCTTCTCCAAATGGTCCCTCTAGAGTAGCTACTCTTTTATAACGAGCGGTTTTGATCGACAGCGTTGTGACCTCGTGGGATGAGGTCTCACTTTTCCGGTTCTAGCGGCTGGACAGAATTCCCTCCCCCCACACACGCCACAAGGTACATTCTTCTGCAAGTTGTAGTAAGCATGAATTTTATATTGAAATGCATTTCTCACTCAAGAAAAGTTACCGGTCCAGGAAACTTTGTACAGCATTGACCTCTCTTGATTGACCATTCATGACAGGTCCCGTCGTCATTCTGCATCCTCCTAACAGAGTTTGCATTGTGGTAGTTTTCGTTATCGAGACATCAGTCTGTTTGAAAGTCCTGCTTAGCTGGCCAACTGAAATGATGACGAAACAGAATGTTGCATGTTCGAAATGTAGCAATCATTCCCACGCAGCTAATGTTTGGTTGGAGGCGCTGCAAGAAACGATCGCACATCAGTGTAATCACGGTCTTCCAGTTTTTATCCCTATGGTTGACTGAGTGGTTGGGGTGGACAGACACCCCGGGTTGCTATTACAAAGCTAGCTCTCGTTTCTTGTCTGTTCCCATGAGTAAGTTATCGTATTCGTGTAGTGTACGACCCGGATGTTGCCGTCAGTGATGTCTACGTTATACTATGCCATTTTGTCATCACTGGTTTTCACCGGACAGGCTGTTAGTGTGGTTACATTACTTAAATTACCGTTATTTGTTGCAGTAGCGTCTTCCAACAGACGACCCTTAGCCTACAGTGAACCAAAAGCGGTTTAACTGGACATGAAAACGCATACTGTGGGCTACCCTCAGCACTTAAACCTCCAGAACGTAACATGGGATGTCTTGTAAGAAGAATTTATTCCCAAAATGAGTCCTATCCACGAAGATTGCACTTTTCGGTCTCATCATCACGTTTTTTCTACAACTGCCCAGTCAAAACTCCAGCGACCTACCGGAGCGAAATGGAGGCATATTGGACTGATTAACACGCACTTGTATGAGGATTGACAGATCGCTGATAAGACAGATGCATGAACTTAGCTTAAACTTGTGGTTTTGCTTCCGTCTAAAAGGAGTGCTGCTCACCTCTGTACTTCGTGTCATCAGCTGGCTGGATGTCAAAGCTTGATATGTTGCTTCAGACGGTTGAAAGTATAACCCTTGTTTAACTTCTGTGGATCATCGTGGGTTATTAAACATCACTGGCGTCGTTCAGCTAGCCTGATAGGCACAATTTCGATCTCCGGAATAGAAGACTGGATAAACTCAGCCGGTTGGTGTTAAATGCTTGGCCAATGGGAAGATAGATTGCCAAATTTAATATTCACTTGTCTGCCTGACACTTCATTTCCGGATTTGTTGGGATTCTTCTGACAAATAGTATTCTTTCATCAAGCGATGAATTAACTGATCTTGACTGTTCCGTACACCGTTGAACTTTGAATCCGAACGGACCACATGTAAGTCTATTTGATCTCTGCCTGTGCTGTGGGCATCCAGACATTGTTTCGATGAGTGTGCCTCTCTTCTTAGATTGTTTCGGCACTATCGAACTGTGTACTTTTTTGTAATATCAGCTGTCTTTATCGTTAACTAAAGACACTCAACCTAACTTTGTTCCACTTACAGTAGTTTTGTGCTGCTTTCCTATCACAGGTTATCGGTGACTTGCCTCTAGTTGATGAGGAACTACGCCGACAGGCACAAGAAAATGTCGGCTCGGAAGTTGAGACTTCTGCGCTACTTTCTACGGATGCTAATGTTGGGCTTACTCCTGCACAGCGTGTCACTGCCGACGGTACATACGTAACTCAGACAGCACTGACTACAGGTAAATTCATCTGCGTTCCGTTGTTTTTTTTTCACTGCAGGTTTCCTGGCATTCCTTCCATGCACTGGGCATGCTAAGATATTCATGTGTCCAAACAATGCGTTTTTTTGCAGACACCTATTTAGATTCCATTGATTGTGTGGTCGACATTTCACCACTCGCGTTGTTGACTGTTATTCGAGATCGTGAGCTAAAGGCAGTACAGAGGGTGCGTGTTATTACCTGGAGGTTTCACGGTTTAATTCGGCAGACCAAGATTTTCTGTTATCGCCCCCTTTAGGCACGTGATTTCCGCGCGCCCAGGCTCATCTGGTCACTCTTATCTGCGCTTATGCGATCCAGCAGTGTCACATCCCATCTACACGCTAAAAACCGCACATTTGGGCAAGTTCATTAGTTTTTATACATAGTGACCGTCAGCTCAGCTCAAATCGTGCACTGAAGTGCAGTGGTTCCTCCTGCTACACCAATAATAAGAGGAATAAGCCACGCGCTGGAGGCGATGGCCCAATCTGCGCATTCAGGATAAACTGGTCTGTTTTTGCGGTATAATAAATCATTGATCATGGCTTGGTAGCGATAGCCCGTGGGGTCCATCCACTGTACTATGACCTTTCAGTTTCCGGAGCCAAATAACGGCAGGTTACCACGTCCAATGAATTATGGTCTTCCAACTGATAGATAAACAAAATCTGCTCTGGATTGCAAGATCTCGGGTATATGTATGCAAGGTGGATTACTGTTGCCGCACCAGCATTCGCTAACTGGTATGCGGATCTGATCTCATTTAGGTCAGTCTATCTCTTAAGCTAACCCCTTCTAACTATCCCATAATTGGCTTCTTTCTGTGAAACCCGGTTGTACCTACCGGATGCTTCTACTGCTCTTGAGTTTGGTGTATCTTTGTTTCACTCCATCGTCTCAGGTTAGCTACCTCTAATCTTGCGCTTCCATTACCTCGCTACGTTACATAATCCACTGGAAGTCCTGTTGCTTAGTAAACTAAATTCCATCCATTTATATATTGAGTTACCTCCTCATGCTTTTGCTCATTTGTATATTCACTTAGTCTCGAACAAGCCCACTTCTGGTGCCAAGGCCGTCAAACGCCCCGTACTTCAATCGGCCCTGTTCGACGCATCCTACATGCCTGGTGTTGTTCTCTCGGTTTGCCTGGTGAAATTATACTACCGCTATGTATCGGCTCTCTCCGAGCAGTTGATGAAGGATGAGAAGAAGCTCGCAGCACGCGAGAACTCTTTCGCAGCAGAATGCATGCTGATCATTGCGAGCATGCTGCACCTCGCCAACAGTGGCCTGTTATCCCATCAAATTAATCCAGACCACTTGGACCGTATGTGGATATGTCTGAAGGTAGGTGATACTAACTGACTGCTTACGAAGGGCTTTCAGTCTGTGTGTCCATATTATGTGTTTTTGTCCACAGCCATTGACTCGTGGCGTCCAAGGTTTTCCTCAAACTGGAACAGCTAGGTGACTGTTGCAGATTTCACTGACTTTCGCATATCGTTCCGAAGAAGAGGGATGTTTCGACGTGGCACTACAAATCTGCTCCACTTCAAGGCTTGTATTGCGCTTAATGTAGCCCAATGGTAGGGAAGAACGGAACGTAACTCCAAGCTGGAGAATGGTTTTACTATGGAATTAATTTCCACTCATAAGTAGTGATAAATGTACTAATGATTACGATCCCCACATCCTTCTTTGAAGCGGAAACATCGCAAAGCCAGACTGAAGTGGGACGGTTCACCGAGGCATTTCTTGTCCAGGTGAGGGGGTCTTCCGTACCGATGACGACCATACCATCCTCAAGGGATCACGGGGGCAAGCGTTTCATCTCGCTTTCATTTTCAGGTGGACTGGTCTCTGTCTATTTTTATGCAGTTCTATATGTATAGACCACATACTGATAGTACTATATTTTAAAAGAATTTGGATTCTCAAAAAGACGTATTTGTAGTGGTGCAACGCTTCACTTACCCATTGAAGTGTGCTGTGTGCTGCGCATTCAACATCCACAGAGTTTCTCCTACCGGATTGGTGAGTGGATTTGAGTCTGATCAACAGTCTTCTGGAGCTCCAGATTTGGGGTTGGGACATGTATTATAGTCTGTTCCTTAAAATTTAAGCTACTCTGGCATTTTCATGCCGACCACCATTGCTTTGCCTTCACTTTTTTGACTGAGAGTCAACTTGTCTAGGTTTGGGTATCCTGGCAGTATCTCAGCCTCCACCCAACCGTGAACTTCACACATAAAAATACCTTCATACCACATCGGCCATCGCGTGGTGACATCAACCGGGTCGCCTTCTTGGCTGCGTGCAGCAGCGCGGATAAACGAAAACAGATGGCTGCTGACGCCTCCAGTCTTCCTTCATTCTTATCTCTTACTCTTCTCCCTGTCCTGTTTGCTAGTCTTTCTTTTGTAGATCCTAGCCGTGGATACGGCAGTCAGAGACCTACAGAAGTGACACGTCGCAATCCACCGCTCGTATCTGTCACCTCATCGCTTTTCAGGCCTCGTTCTGTTTTTATTAAAACCGTTAGCATGGAAGGCCTTGAACAGATCGGTCAACAAGCTGCTCTTGCACGCACTGTAGGTACTTCATCGATTGACACTTATTGCATCTTCGAAGTAGTGAGCATCATTTTGCTATCTGGTGTGCAGGCTTGTGCAAAGTGAAGTTGACTACGTAGCCATCAGGTACTGATAGCTCAATTCAATCCGTAAACACCGATCACTCCGGAATACACCGGGTAATTCAGGTCACGTCCTTGTTCTGTGCAGATTTTCATTAGATTTCCTAGCAGTGGACTCGCCAAGGACTCCAGCTGAATCCCACTGATGCTGTCCTTATTCGACATGATACTCAGATGTGTTTACTTTAATGTTGATCTTTTTCTTGATTGTTCGTTGTACGGAAATAGGTCTTCATACTAAATCCCTCCCCTTTTCTTTTCACTCTTTACTAAGGCTTTTTTCCTTCATGGCCACATGGTAGCTGAGTTCTGTTTTTTACTGTTGGTGTCAATGCTGCTGCTGCTGGTGTTGGATTTCTCAGTACGAGTAGATAACTGTGCACATCAGTTGCAAATGGGAGTTGTTTTCGGATCATCCTGATTGTTGATGCGCACGTAGGTGATGTGGCTTTGATGTCAACCTGCCGTGAACAACATCCGAGCTGTTTGTCCATTCATGCGTGCATAAAACTGGTTCTATCTTCGGCAACCTTTTGGTGATTGTCCCGCGTTTAGGAATGAACCGGCTTCACCCTTATCTTGCATAGTAGCAGTCGGAGCTGACACTGAAGCGAGGTCGGCGCATAATTTAATCCAATCGCTATTCCACTTAGGTACTTGTGAAAACTGGAGTGTCAAATTGTCAGTCCTTTTATACGCCATCTGTTTGCACGTGCTCGGATTGAGTCAACGGAAGCATGAGGTAGGGAACCTGACCTGGTGCGCAAGAATGAAAAGGCTATTTCATGGCTTTTGGAATGGGTCCTGACATACTCCGACTACCACCACAAGAGGTTTCTGGGCGTCACTCGTAATCGGAACAGTACGCCATTCGAATCTGCCTTAACTGTCCAAAGTAATGTAAAGGTCCACCTCCAGTTGGGGCAACAAAACGTACATTATCCTATTTTTTTATCAACCACACTTTGTAACTGTCCCGTTGATCTCCAGTCATGTTACTATAAATGAGGACAGCAACATTCCTTGTTTTCCTTTGAATTATTGTCATACTTACTGTGATCACTCCCAGCATCTCAACACTTTCTTTGTCCATCCACTAGTTATTAGATATGCACTGGCCAAGCTTGTGTCAACACTTTTTTACTTCTGTCCGCTTTTCTCCTCTAGGTTCTGGCTGACCGACGCTCAGAGGTTCTAAAAGCGTTTGAAGAAAGCTCGCGTGCATGCATGTCTGATTTGTTGACCTACCAAGAGTCTGAGCGGAAAGCTGCTGCGAAATCACGAAATCGCAGTTTGGAACAGCGGCAGCAACTCGAGGCGGAGATGAATCGCGCAGACGCACCTATCAAGTTCTCACTACTAGCCGGGCAATCTGATCTTGGCGATTCGGTTGATCGGTTTGACCTCACGCTGAGCCAGGCTCTTGGTGCTGCTGCGAGAGGTGGAGACGCTTATGCGACATCGAAGTTGGGAAAAGTACGTTGCCTATATTTCTTCAACCCCATTTTAATGCTTTCGTGGTGGAGGTGAAACTCACTAGCAAATTTGTAGCCAAACTAGGTTACATGCATCCGTGTATTTTAGCGCTGTCACGGTTACCTTTTTCAGCTGTGCTATGTCCTGCTGACTCGTCGTCTCGCGTAGTTAAAATTTTCGTTTATTACCACAACATTGTTCTCTTTGTAGGTTAGACAACTAACTGGGTTCTCTGATCCAGTTTATGCGGAGGCCTACGTACATGTGAATCAGTTCGATATTGTGCTGGACGTATTGATTGTAAACCAGACACGTGATACCCTACAGAACCTCACCTTGGAACTATCCACGTTGGGTGACTTGCGTCTCGTGGAAAAGCCTTCTCCACTGACAGTGGCTCCACAAGATTTTGCCAACATCAAGGCGAACATCAAGGTAAGTGTTTGGTATCCAGAAGGTTCTGCATACAGGTTTGACTGATGCCTTTTCAACCTATCCATCCATACTGGTGTATTTTTGTAGTTTAGCTACCCCGACGCTTAATGGTTTACAATGGACGCCTGCGGTTGTCCAGACATGGTTGTTTCAGGATGTATCACAGCTGACTGTACACGTCTGTTGAGGGTAATCTAAGGTTTATGAGAACACTATTGACCAGCAAACTCTGTGATTTTCTTCCTTTTAAGGCTTTCAAAGAGCCGAATCTTTATATTGAAGGACATGTACATCTATCTAGACATTTGTCTTTTTGCTTTCCACTAGTGGAAACTCCACCAGCTTTTACTGTCTTGTGTCGTGTGTCACCCCTTACCATCGACCGCCTGTCATTTTTTCATCGATAAAGGTTGCTGCGTTATTTAAAAAAATACCGTAATAGTACCATGCTTCTTCGGCTGAATGGCAAGATAGGCCAATTTACTTTTCATGTTGAGAAACGGTTGTCTCGGAGTTGAGAAGTCATGTTTGTCCGGCAAAGCCCGAGTGGCCATGCGCCATCATTTGATTTTGATCCATATTTTCTTGCTACTTGAATTGGGAACCAGTAGTCAACAAATAAGTAGTGAACGTTCCTCGTCCAACCTGAAAGCCCTGGTTTGTGGTCTTTCTGTGTTTCTTCATGTCAGTAAATCGTCCACTCAGAGATTTCGAAAAAATTCACTGTCGTCTCACTTGAACCATTTTACTACTCTCTTCCAGGTATCTTCAACGGAAAATGGAATCATCTTTGGGAATATAGCCTACGATATTCGTGGGTCAGCTGGCGAGACCACTTGCATCGTTCTTAACGACATCCACATTGATATCATGGAGTACATTCTGCCGGCTACTTGTTCGCCCGGAGAGTTCCGTCAAATGTGGTCGGAATTTGAGTGGGAGAATAAAGTACGTTTTTCTTTTTATTGCACTGGTGAGGTTGTTGATTCGTGAGCTGCCTGTGTCTTACTTGAGTACTTTACTTGTGGTGACTCCATTCAGCTCCAAGAGTATCCCGGATTGTTGCTGCCCGTAAAGCACGGTCCGAGCACAGCATTATATTGTTTTATCGTCCCATTTTTGACCTCCTAGGTTATCTGCAGACCAAGTAGTTCAGCGTTGACCTTAACTGTAGACAGCCTGGTTTTCGATTGTTCTCCGGTGCGGAAGCATCATCGTGAGCAGGACAGCGGCAACAGGGGGAGTTTGGACAGTTGGCAATCTATTTTGCGGGGGATGTGTCCCAAACGTTTTAGCCTATGTCGCTGGACCAGTTTGGAGGCGTAAAATACTATGATAGTTACCTCTATCGCCATCGCTAGATATTCTATCATTCCAACGTACATCGACTGCCCCCCTTGTGGTTGCGATTTCGTAGCCTTTTGTTAGGCCGAATTTTCCAGGAATAGGACGCGTGGTATCGCTTGTAACTTCAGTTCTCGAGTTTTATACGCCAGCACCCCCAGGATGTACAGTTGACCAATCTTTTTAGCTCATCGTGGGAATCATCCTTGATGGAGAGCACCGACAAAGTGAGAACATAAACGGCTATGATGGATAAGTTCACTGGAGTGCCAATGAAGCAAGCCGTCGCACTCATGGACGATACTTGCTCCTAAGGACGCAATGCGTTGTGGGCGCGTTTGTAACATGAGCCACACTATGCAGGACCGATTTGTTATTTGGGTCACTATGGTACAGCAAGTGGGACTTCCGTCCCTCGTACTTTGATGGGTAATGAAGCGAAACCAAGAGTCCGCATTTCTGAGAGGCGTGCAGTATCAACTCGGTATTCAGAGGGCTTTCGTACACTGAGACTCCGGCTTCGCACATCAGTCTGAGTGAGAACATGCAGTGAGTTCCTGATTTTTAGGGGAGATTTGGAATACCGTGCTTGTCGCCGCGACGAAAAAACAGCGTCCGGCGGGACCTTTAGCGTTCGTCCTGTATAATTAGACGTCTTCCTGTCACATCCTTTGATTATTGTAACAATGCTGCTCCCCAGAATCAAGTACAAGTCCGTTTTTGACCGTGGGGTTACTGTATTGTGGTATGCAGTCTACCGAATTCTCGAGCCTAGAGTGCTCAGATGGACCAGTGGGCAAATGCAGTTGTTTCCGAGATGTGGTATTGTCGGGTTGTACTATTTGAACCCGATGCAGTTGTCCTATACACCTGAAAAGTAATTTAAAGCACAAAGACTTATGTATATAGTGGCCTGGTCACCATCGCTCGTCATTTGATTTTCATTCCAATTCCCCCCGGCTGTCAATTCAGCACTTTTCTGTAGCACTCAATAGTATCTCTGGGGACTTAAGAATTCCCGTTTTTAGGTTACCGGTGTGAGTTTGACGGCAATTATTGGTGGAGCGGTGTTCAACACTATTTTCTACTTCACTGTTGCACTAGTGCACATGTAAAACCATATTAATGCTTTTTAGCTATTGAGATATATTCTGTAACCATGAGCTAACATACAGAAACGTCTGTCCATAGTGTCCCATACATCACAAAGCTTTTTCGGTCCACTTGAGCTAGTTTAGATTGGTTTCCGGAGCCATAGCACAATCGGCCCTTTCGTCATGCGGTTCTCTGTGTATCGGAAGATCTGCATTCTGTTACAGCGTTTTTATCTGTTGGCAAAGAATCCAATAAAGATCTTGACCGACCACTGCCTATCGTCATAACCTAGAGTTCCAGCTCATATTCAGTTGATTTTCTTGTTAACATGAACTTAGCTTGCAAATGCGTATGTGAATCCGTTGGAGTTGTTCTCAGCCATTTAGTATCCACTATTACTGTAACTCACCCTTATTTGTTCTTCAGCATTTGTAAATTGGGTTTTTGTTTATGTGTCCTGTCTGCCTCCAACTACAGTTCCTCCCGTTGTGCTTTTATCGCAGGTTACTGTGAACACGCAAATAAACGATCTGTTTGCCTATTTGTCACACATTACTGCCCATACGAATCTGCGTTGTTTGACTCCGATGGAGGCTCTCCTGGGTGACTGTGATTATTTATGCGTGACCATGTATGCGCGCACCGTATTCGGCGAACATGTACTGGCCAATCTGTGTCTGGAAAAGACCGAACCAGATCAGCCGGTCACCGGACACGTACGAATCCGAGCGAAGACGCAGGGGATGGCTGTGACGATGGGAGAAAAGGTGGGTTTGTCTGTCCACCTGTCTTAACATGTGTTGCTTTTCGCCGTCATTACCCCCTCTCTTTCCGTTTTGTCTTCCTACTTGTTATTCTTATTTATCCAACACTACGGAACTCTGAGCCTGTGTACTTGAATGTACCATTCACCACCGAAAATAATGACAACCGTCGTGACATTTCGAACAAATGCGGAGTTTCGCTCGATTTTCGTGAAGAAGTTATATCATCAAGAGAGACCCTACCGGATATCCCGACATCTTCGGTCTCTTCTTCGGGGAGCCTGGGGCATTTCTGTGTCGGCTGTTGTGAACTTTTTCTCTGAAATTTTCAGTTTTTATGTTCTGCTTTAATTCCATGACCATAGATCATGAGTGCATAGGAGCCCATCTCAAAGGCTACCGTCCGCGTGTCACTTGTCGACATACCTACCTACTCTTAACGCTTGCTCTGTGCGTCTTCAGTAGAAGAGAAAAATAAAATATGGCAAAATACCGCTCGAATTCGCATTTACATCCTGGATCTCATCAACATATTTTCTGTCATCCTTTTCATTGTACAGGTGAGTACTTGTCAAAAAAATTGGCAGAATGTTGGTTCGAATGCGCCTGCTGCGAGCAATGGACTAAATGACGAGGACGGTGGTAATAAAATTCGTGCTGACGATGAGGCAATTGGCACGTTTCGCACCCATTCCCCGGTTTCTGTTGAAGCAGATGTCGAATAGGAAATCAGAAGGTGCCAGGACGTGTTACGAAGCTTAGGACTGTGCATACATGATTCCCCGAGTGGAACAGTGTTTCCTCGTTCAGTTTGTTCTGGGGCTTCGTTCCCTGCAATGCATCGACAGGGTTCTTTCTTTGCCTCTATTTTATGGTTTGTCTTGGGCACCCATAGCCTGCCTCGTCCTAACCAGCCCGGCCCACCTTGTTTGTGATTGTTTGGTCACCAATCCACTGCTACTACTACTTTCTTTTTTTATTAACTACTTACATGTTTGGATATCCGGTTCTTCGGATCTATGAACTATACTATTTGTGAGTGTTCCTTTCCTTCACTTGTTTGGGTTATCGCTGTGTGGTGTAATGGCGGTAGTTCATGCTACGTGAAAACTATGCTACGCCAGCGTAATTCTTGAGACTGGCTGACGCGTCTATTTTTCACTTGTGCTTATCCGTCCGGTTTGTGAATCTGGGTGGTCAGGTCAATAGAGTTAGTTAACCGATTGGTCAGTTTTGGTTCAACCCGAGTATTTCTTTGTGCTTACGGCGTAAGGATGTATATGGCTGGAGTCAAATGCCCGGCTGCTGTGTAGATAAAACGAATGTCACCCATTCACCCTCTTTTTGTTTGCCCATGAAACTCGGTGGTCTTGATATTTACTTAATGAGGAGTAGTATCTGCCGACTCAATTCCGTTTCTGAGGACTCTGGCATAATAACGTGTAAGCTCCATAGATAAGGGTTGAACGGACCCATGTTGTCTTGGTCACATGCTGATAATGTGCTCTGGCCGTTGGTATCCGTACGTGGTCATGTCTAGTACACTATTCTCAAATGGTCATATTGTGCGCACCTATATTCGCATGAAGTTGTGGTGCATACTGGACGGGGTCCATCGCGTATATATATTCTTTATAGAAGATTTGCTGTTTCTTTATCATTCCACATTGACTGTTCTCAGTTACGGTCTCTGGGGCACATCATATCTGACACGCTGCATAGTTCAATCAGTTGTCATTGTTTGCTTTCTTGTTCTGTTGCCCGACTGCACTTTTCCGACCAGGAAGTGCCTCGTATAGCTAGGACATGGATTTCCAAGCGAAAAGAACTGGTTGCAAGCGAGTGTTCGATGAAAGGTTAACCGGCTGATACTGACCAACGAACAGACTAAGTTCGACAACGAATAAGTCACTCATTTGCAAACGGAGATTGAGAGAGCTGACTGGATCTCCCGCTCATCGTTTTCAGTCGAGTATGCATCACAGAGGCTGTCGCAAGGTTCGGTTGAACGGATATTCAAGAAGTGTGTTTCTGTCCTGGTGAGAGTGCATGCCCCCACAACTCCTAGTAAGTCACAAGGTAGCGAATCAGAAGCGTAGTAAACTGTTACAAACATCGGTGCAGGGAAACATGAAATTATACGCAGTGTCTCGATCAGATTTGACTTCCTGTTAGTCCAGAACGGTATATTCAATCTGCCAGACTGCTAATTATTTATGGCCATTCTTGCTCAGTTGCTTCGTTTGACCGAACTCGCACGGCTTTGTCTAACTTGATGTCCTTGGGGTTAGACAACGTTGAACGCTGAAAAATGTGCTCCGAAGCGGAAGCTGATTGCAAGACAACCGATAGGACAGCTTCACACCAATTCTCTTTATACACAGTCTGGCCTTTAAGGGAAAGATGTAAAATACTATGTGTATTTTTTAACGAGACACGAGCTGGCATTCGTCGATCGAATGGAAGCCAGAAATAACAACCGGATCGGTCGTACGTTTCCATCTAGTGTAATGAGTATAAGCATATGGTTCGTGCCTTCGAATCAATCAATAATTCGAAGAGAACTTCTGAATTTGACTACGACTAAGAAGCAGATATCGGATCTCATGGGACCTGTTCGTTTAGATTAGTAGGTATCATGGAACATTTGGGTGAGGAGAAGAATGTGTTTGTACAGGTCATTAGGTTTGATGAGCAAACAGTGAGATTATTGGACAACCGCAGCAACAGCTACGGTTGGATCGGAAACCGAATTTCAGAAGCGAACGTAGGTGTTGGCTCCGAATACAGCGGTTGTAGGGGGCAAACAGTGGAACCAGCTACAGTTTCCAAGCCGTCCATTACGTGTGCAAGCAAAAGGCTGCAACTGAATTGCTTATTCATATGTTTCTGATGGGAAATTATGGGATAATGTTTAGTCCAACATGATCCACAAAGCTCTTACGGCATAGCAAATAAAGCGGTGATAGACCGCGGTTGTTGCTAATTTTATCCCACTGCTTACTGCAGCCGGTGAAGAAAAATCAGTAACCGAACTTGGGCTTTGAATATATCTAATGGCAATTGGGACACCGTGTGCTTACTGCTTCTGTTCGTGTGTGATGCAGGTTTTAACTTTATTGCAAGTGGAAACAAATTAAGAAGCAGGCTGTTAATTGGGAACTGTCACTTTGATGACCTGTTTGGTACTCGCTCAACTGACAAAAGTCAGTCGTCAACCCACATCTAGGTTTGTAAGTTCCACTCTTTTTTCTGTAGCATCATACCCTAGTTTCAGTGCATTTGATCTGCTTAGCGCGGCGCTCCTCGATAACCAGATCGAATCGCTCTAAGGTATTGGATAAAATGCATCAATACTGCGGGAAGGCTAGATGAATAAAAAAATAACTGGTAGTGTACGCACGTAGGTATGCACGTGAAGTCCCATTTTCGGAGGTTGGGCTATATTTGTGAGACCATCCTACGAGCGGCAGTGAACACTGCCTGTTGTCGTCTCTGGTTATACTCGTAAGAGTTGAAGCTTTTTTCGGTTTGTATTGCAAGATTTGTTGCAGCGGCCTGTCATCTGAGACAGGATTTTGTTTAGCGGTAGGGTGAGTGCGCAAAAAAAAACGAGCGCCATTCAGACTCCATTGAGTCGCCATTTTCTATGAAACTCGAGGTTCATTGAAAAGTACAAGTGTGTTGCGGTGTTGTATGCTGTTTCGATGCAGTAAAAACCGCTGCGTTGACTGGGATTGTTTGACCAGACGGTGTCTATTCTAACGCATACGAATCGGAAAACGAAGGCGCACGCACTTGGGCGTCTTTCGGATAGATATATAAGCTGTTACAGAAGGGGCAAAACAGTTAAATCACCTTGTGACATTGTATGCAGTGCGAGTCACTCACACGTGGTTGGCCGTCTGGATATCGGCTTCCTAGTTGCTAAACTTATCGGTTGAGATCTACGCAGAATGATTACCTCGTTAGAAAAAAACGCTGAGAACGGGATATGCAACCACAGCAGCATCTCCCTTACTGGACGGTTTTGTTTGGTCGACGGAGGGGTAACAGATTCTGACAGCTGACGGTTGACCCACCGGTATCAACAATTGCCTGTGACATCGCACGCGCGTCGCTAATGGGGTGGATGGTAGCCGACCTATGACCCCAGATTTGCCCAGCAGTTGCACTCGTAATCGTTGTTGGCAGAATAGTAATCTCTCTACTCCGTCGTTACATAAATTGGAATAGCGACTCGGGAGGGAAGATATACTGAGACATGAAATAGACATACGCCCAATGTTAGGCATGATGTGCAAAGAGACAGTTGCATTACGTCCGAGTAACGGTTCGCATTTGGTAGATGTTACGTATGTAGCAACATCAGCTTGAAACTAACAGGTGGGAATACTCACGACAATTAACCTGTCCACAAGGTCTGTATTTCTGGCCTAACTTCCAAATTCGTACTCACATTCTTTGAAAAGGAATACTCAGAGGGTTTCACAGGTCGATGGCATAAATGAAGCGCGTAGACTTAACGGACAGCATTAACCGTAAACTCAATGTCCAACTCCATGTCAATAGATGCGTCTGTGCTTACAGTGCGGAAGTGCACGGTACGAACGTCTGAGTGCTGGAGTCTTAGATGCTACAATACATGCAGGGTTACGATGGATGGAACAAATACCCTGCACTGATCGAAAGCATTTGGCGTGATGCTCTCCTTCAGCATTTACAGCATGCAGTCGTTCACGCTAGACATCGCGGATAACTTGCAGGATACGATGACGAACCACGCTGAAAGCAAGATGAAGTTTGTGATTGCACGATCCTACCCGCGTTACCTATTTTTGGATGGCACGTTAGATGGCTCAACCTTAGTTTACTCTGTTCTTGAAATTACACCGTGGCACATAGTTGTTACAGCATTGTTTGCTGGTGGGCTCACTGAAGTCCTCGGATAGCACGCACTCACAACTACGGTAATCTGACATTTCAGTCACCAACCGCTATGCTTAGAATATACTCTCAATTTTCTTATGAACAGTGTTGGTATAGTCGCAGGATTTGGCACTCCCAATGGTTACCCAGGCTTTTGCCGTAGCTAAGAAAACCTGGACTGAGCATGCAAGAGACGAGACACTTCAAGAGTGATCTAGTCGTCAAGGTTCATGGCACCATGTAAATCCGGCTCATCGAATAACTTTTAGCCATCTTCAAAGGCTTGACGTAGGCCGTTCGGCTTGTTACTCCCCAAGGGCCTCGACAGTGAAATTAACACGGTAGTTACGTTCATATAGAGAGGACAACAACAATGCGTAGGCTCGGCACTCAACTCGATTACATCTACTGTCGATATTCTGATATGCGCCTATATACGTAACTGGCCTTTATATATTCGCAGTCAGATTATGACAATGTAAAAACTCACATCCAGGGAGCAACTTTCCATTAGCACAGATAGCCACTTTTTATTGAGATTAAATTAGGTAATTTTGTAGATTACTATTTGGAAAGACCGCTGTTGTGCTCTAAACCGAGAGTGGATTCATTCTTTGGTCCCAAATGTTAAAAACCTTCATTCTTAGAAAATGACCTACTAGTTCATAAAATTCCAATGACAATAGCCATTCGTCGAGATAAATTTCGCAGATTATGTGCATCACCGGATATAATGTAGAATCATAAATCATTCGATATCATAGATTTGAACGTTCTATCACACTGTGGTTCACTAACCGATTCCGTGAGTTAAAAACGAACCTAGTGTGCACATTCTTCAATCCAGGGTGGATTCCAGGCCCATTTGCCAACTGTCCACTACCAGGAGCACACGAAAAAACTCCGGCGTGCAACGCGGGATCAGATGGTTTGAAACGTAACAGCCAGGATTTCCATGATACATCGACCTATTAGTCTACTTCGCTGAACTTATTAAACTCTTTGTAGATCTGTTTGTCTAAATATTCATTCACATATAACTTCGTGCGGTTGGCGTCATATACAGGTCTGTACTTCCAGTGTGCTCCTGAGCCTGTTGCCGCGGTCGAGCTAGGTGACCGCTATCAACTACCACGAAAATGAGTTTGTAGTAGTGTCATGTGGTGTAACGTGATTGCATTATCTTTCTCAGAGATTGACGACAGATCACGGCCTAATTCGGAATTGCGCTTGATGTGGCTGGGTAGTAAGTATCCACGATCCCAACTAGTAGACCAAGGTGAATTAACCTCCTTGAGTGTGGACTGACTGGCTGGAAATTCGTGATCAGTCGGGTTGACATGTCTCCTGCATGAGAAACAAAATGACGGCGGACGGTAGAAGTGTCAGTGTCTTCCTTTGAGTATATTTTTTTACAGATTATTCAGCTTCAGACGAGTAGTGCCAGTCAGTCGTTAACCGTATCATGCTCACTGTGGTTGCTGGCCCATTTGCTCACCGTGGTACGTCTGACGAGTTACAAGATTTCGAGCTTCGCCAAATGTTCTGCTTGGTATGATACTTCGACAACTTTTTAGTTACTCATGAATTATCTGTGAACTGTACATATAGACTGCCTGCCTGGGCTCATGAAAAGTGAAACTAAAAAACAATCGAAATAACAGTTGTCTGACGGTCCAGTTATCCTCTGATCTTGTCAGCTTTGTGGCAGAAGTTTCCTAACCAATCAGATTGTCATTATGAGTGCGTAGTTGGGTAGCGATGTGTCTTCGTGCACAGGCTACAAACACTCTATGATGATTAGCAAGCACTTTTTGTGTATAATGACCCTAGTTCAACCCTCCAATCAAACCTCTCACAGTAAACATTCATCGCAAGCCATTAACAGCACACGCTTTGTACAAGTAGTAGGTGAGGTCGGTTTTATCAGTATAGATTCAGACTTTTAAACAGTCCAGCTCACCAGGTGTTAGTCAGTCCGCTGGTTGTAAGCTAGCTATAGGCGCTTCATTTAATGAAGTTTCTTGGAGTACACAATCCCGATTGTTTTAGCGATACCTAAGTTCACACTCCTTTCACACTGGTCAATCAAGATTCCTTTTGGTGTTTGTTGAGAGTTAATAAACCAATTAAATGTGAGTTACGGCATTGATGCTATACATGCTGCGGTCCTCTCGCCTACGCATCCGTTTAATTTCGCTTCCTATTGGCAGCACACTTAAAATAGTTTTCAGCCGTAACACTCGGTGCCTAGTTGCCTTGTCTTATGAAGGATGCACGAGGGCTTAGGTACTGTCAAATTGCACATGTTCAGACACGAGCGAACAACCGGGTGCCGGGGTTGGAGTCGAACAGCGAACCTTGCAATCAGTAACTTCGCTCCTTAACCACTGAGCTATCTGGAGCCAAGCACACTGCAGAATGAGACCATTGCGATTGTGCTAAGTTTACCCATTTTCCTGCTATCCAGTTAATCGAATGAGCAAGTTTTCAAACGAGATTCACGTTACGTTCTACAGTCAAACTTCGAGTTCACTTCAACTAGGCCGTATCGAAATTGTACAGAATTTCTGCAACTCCGATTGACTATGCTTGCTATTGTAGGCCTCAATGATGTACTAAGAGGGTTAAAGCAGGGTGAAGTCGTTTAAAGCCATACGATCGCTATCCAGGTTATAATCATGGGACAGGTATAACATCTGGCCAACGACCTTCCATGCTCCTACGAAGCGGGCACGTGATATTCATTCTCGTGTGTGGTTCCAGGTTTCAGCGACTATACCCCGGCCATCATTCCAACCAGAGGGACTAATCCGGCGATGAAGCTCAGCTGTGTGTGTGTGCAAACAAGTCTGACGGACTTTTAGGTAAACTCGTGTTGAATGTTCATGCTAATGACTGCCAGGGTTAGGGAACCTAAGAATTCTTGCTTTATTTTTCTTCCTCCTAAACAGGAAATGACTGTGCTGCATCGCCGCTGATAATAGATCTGAAATACGATGGCCAAGAATCAGTGGTACTATCACTGATGCTAAGGGAAAAACTTACTCATACCGTGATTCGTATGGTTGTAGAATAACTTCTTAGTACAGCACACATTATTTTGTGCCTCAATTCCTCATTGAGTTTTACCACTCCATCCCACCCCCACCCAGCATTTCTAGCGTAAAGACTATTGTTTGAAGTTTGAAAACGCCTTCCAGGACAGGCGTATCATCTCCTTTAAAAACGCCAACCTACAGCTTCAGGACTGTATTCAGATGTGCAAAAGACAGGAGCAAACGCTCGACAATATTGTCGATAGTTTTATAATATCAAATTCCTTTTCTCCCACACAGGATGAATTCAAAGACCTCTCTCTAGCGCGTGACCGATCGTCGGGCTTCGGCTTCCGTCACCTAAGCATACCCACTGAAATATACCCACTGGCCTGCATTTTGGACTTGCTCGTCTGATGGCTCAAGGGTCAGGCTGTGGTGAATAGGTTGAATTCAGGCGTTGGCAAACCAAACAATCACCCTTACCCTAGTTTGTTGGGTTCCATAACCTGTCCCCCCAAAGCTTAGTTAGCACTTGCATGATACAACGGTGGAGATGCTACATGCAGCATACCTATCACTCAACTGACTGGGATTTAACGGGAGCCCCATTCCCTTGTATTAGAGCCTTCACTTGCATCTACGGCACTGTGCGAGAGTTGGGAGCTTGTTATCAGTAACTTGACGTTGCCTCTACGTGGTGGGTTTTTCCACTTGCACTTCACTCGGGATTCGTTTCAGGTGGTGAATTTATTGTTGAACAAAATCGAATGTCCGTTGTGAATGCGAGATAGAGGACTGGACTAGAAATATAATATAAGTTACAGTTCCCCTCTCCGGAGGACCCTCCCTCAGAGATGTCACTCCCAAAAACGGTGACTTTTGGCTGAGTCACTGATGTTCTCCGCTTAATTTGAGGACCTTGAAGAGATCAGCTTTCATGTCGGATCTTAACTCAAATTACTATGCGAAATTGGGTTAGAATCAATTTCGCGTTTGAATTGCAACCAATCAGGACAGCAATATCACTGGTGGATGCCCAAATGTTCCTTTCTAAATAAACATCGATATTCAGGGCGGTTCTGATCGATACCCAGTAGAGGGCTTTGAAGTTAATGCGGCATCGGGGTGAGAGTCACCTGATAAGGGGCGACCAGAGTAAAGTCACGAGTTGTGTCGTAAAAACTAAGGCGCACATCCAAATTCAGCTTGAATTCCGTGTACGACGGAGTTCATCTGATATCGCGGCGACTTTGTGGTTTACTCCAATGTAATCTTCGCTCGCATTTTAGTGTCCGCGCTTTCTCCCATATTCACCAACAGACTCATAATGTTGAGCGAAACATGAGTAACTTATGGTAGGAAAATCCACCCGTCAAGTTAAAGATCTCAAGTTCTGTCCCATACGGTGGTTCTAGATCCATGTGAATACCGTACTACTGAAGCATTCACATCAAACTCTGGGTAAGCTTCAGAAGCACCTGATCAATCAACTGGGATCCACTGATTTCATTTGTATCAACCCACGTTTATCATCAACTTGCATAACTCCGGTCGACCCAAGCTAAGCCCAGACAAAAATGTTGATTGGGGCACGTTTCGAGTACTGGTGATGTTCGCCTGTTTATCACCTTCCTTCACCTGCGACCGAGAGCCAACTCAACTTAACCCACTCAGCCATTTTCCACCAGCGCTTGTAGCAAGCAGTGAACCCCGAGTTAGAAGAATGCCCTTTGACACTCTCGTCACAACCCAAAACCCTATATGAGCTTGATTTGTTAACTGAGCTATTCGATTATTATTTGCGGTGTATTGTGCGTGGGTGTACATGTACCCGGATAACTACAGAAGGCTGTGGCGTACAGGTTGAGCACATTGTGCCTGTAATCAGGAATAGAAGCAGAACTGCCGAGCCAACTACTCCGCCATCCATACCCTATAGACCGAAAGATGCACTGTCTGCTTTGCTCAATGGGTCGTGGAAGGCGGCCTACCCACGGACGCCGAGCAGTTTTGGGAACTAGTGCTCTCTGCTCCAAAACAAGTGGATAGCCGGCCAAATCGCGCCGTGCTACCATCCGATTGGAGTTTGTTCGAGCCAATCACAGGTGAGAAAGTCGGCCGTACGATCCCTTTAATGGGGAATTCGTCCACAGGTCTGGATAGATTCACGCCCAGGATTCTTCACTGGTTCAGTGGCAACGCCCTCACGGGGTAGTTAAACTTACTCTTATTAGCGGTGGGTTGTCCGCCGCATCTCTGTCGTGCTCGTATTAACCTAGTTCCGAAGGTCCCAAATCCGACTTCACCGGACCAACTGAGAGAGATCTGTTGATATCTCGAAAGCGCTTGATTCGGTTCCGCAAAACGATTGTCACATTTCCGTGTTGTACATTCTTGTTCGATGTTTTTATAAAGTTCTTGCGGGTCGCTGGAGCTGTACACTGCAAATACCCTCACTCCATTTTGCATTTCTACATCGAGACGGTTGTTTGAAAGCTACATCGATGTTACACGCCCTCCTTCGTCACTCTTCAGCGACTGCTTCTAACCTCAGCTTGGCGTTTGTTGATATCTCGAAAGCGCTTGATTCGGTTCCGCAAAACGATTGTCACATTTGCCGAAGCGTTTGGAGCACCGTCACCTCTAGTTCGATACATCGCGCAGTCCTATGAGAATGCTGTGGCAGTTTTCCTTAATCTTTAAGTTCATTGCCACAGAGGTGTGAGGCAGGGATATCCACTCTCCCCAATGTTGTTTATCATGGCAATGGATGAGGTTCTTGGATTTTCCATGCCGCAAATGGGATACCAGTTCCTTCACACCTTAGTGAACGGTTTCACCTTTGCTGACGACTGTGTCGCGTGTTCAGAAAATCATGCTTGCCTTAAAGAGAAGCTTGAAGCTGGGAAGAGCTGGTACTTGGAGCAACCTCGTAAAGAGGAAAGCACTGGTGGTTTGTGGGGACGGAAAACATTGGGCGAATGCGGTCTCACTCGAACCATTTTGCTTCGCCGCGGAACTCATTACTCCTATGGGTCTGACATATACCGTGACATATTTGGCCTTCTCTTTACTTTCAAGGGAAAAGGAGTCTGCGACCACCGACAGTAGTTACTCAAACTGCTTGATGAGGTGACACGTGCCCCGTTGAAGCCGCATCAAAGAATGGAGATCACGAGGAACTACCCGATACGGAGGCTGACATATTCGCTCGTGCTCAACCAAGTCCACCGAACACACGCTCAAAAGGTTGGAAAACTACATCAGACATCCATTCGTGGCTGACTAAATCCACCGAAGGACACCCCGATCAGCCACATTCACGCCGGTAAACATTATGGTGGAATAGGTATCCGAAGTCGGACTGCAACCATCCCGATGCAGCGGAGAGCGCCTACAGAGAAGCTTTTATCTACTCAGTGCCGAGTACTACGCAATATGGCAAATGGTTTCGCCTTTGACAAGGTTGCTCGGGATCTCAGATCAGAGATCAGAGGCTGATCAGAAGTCCAAGGTTCGTGCGTAGTTACCAAGGAAGAGGTTGTGGCTGCTTGGAGCGAAAGTCTGCACAACAGCGTTGATGGTCGCGGTTTACGTGAGCTGGTCGCTTCGCCTCTGTTGAATCGATGGGTTGCGCTTCTGGAAAGCGTTTTTTTTTCGGGTGTTCATCCGCGGCATCCAGCTTCGATGCAACTTGCTTAGGACGACTGTTAGAAGCGCTGGGCGTGGTTATGATAGTCAGACGATATTCTATCGTAGAAACTGCGGCCAACCAGAGAGTCTGGTGCATATTTTGCAGTCCTGCTGGATCACACATGATACTAGGTTTGCTCGTCATAATCGGATTGCAAGGGAACTCACGAAACGTCTACGTCGCCTGGGACACACCGTCTTCGAGGACTTGAGAGCGCATATTTTGCAGTCCTGCTGGATCACACATGATACTAGGTTTGCTCGTCATAATCGGATTGCAAGGGAACTCACGAAACGTCTACGTCGCCTGGGACACACCGTCTTCGAGGACTTGAGAGCGCCTACGACGTCTTTCATCAAGCCTGACTCACTCGCTGTTCTGAAGCGCCGAGCAGGCGTACGCGTAGTCTCGAACGGGCGCAGAGTGACTGTGTGGAATGAGAAGTAGCAGAAATATGGTGCTGATGAATATTCCCTCGGCATAATCTCA
The DNA here is from genome assembly GCA_003604175.2 of Clonorchis sinensis. Taxonomy (NCBI): domain Eukaryota; kingdom Metazoa; phylum Platyhelminthes; class Trematoda; order Opisthorchiida; family Opisthorchiidae; genus Clonorchis; species Clonorchis sinensis. Next base: position 181,931,481 of record CM030369.1, on the reverse strand, counting down.
GCCCTAAGTGCAATCGATCGTGATGTCGGCTTTTTGGTCCATCAATCGATGATCAGTTGCTGATCTTTACATGCGTGTTTCCATGCCATACATCCTTAAATACGTTGGGATTAATCTTGTCTGACTAGAACTGTTGATGGCACGCCTTCGAATATGACGCTTCCCTCGTTCTATCTAGTATTCTTCTGTGCACTCATCCACATCGCTTGGATGTACTTTTTGTGTTTGTGATCATACTCTTCAAAAAATCGACGATACAATAAAGTTGAACGTAAGAGAAATGAAGGATTCTATCACACACTTTCTATTCTTGTTACAGAAGGCCTTAATATAAACATAAATTCCAGTAAAGGAAACTACTCCCAAGGTTGCTCAAAACTCTTCGACAGCTTATGTTCTACTTGATCCCAAATTGTAGATTGTGTTTATTCGTCGAAATAAATTTTAGTAATTCAGTTTAGAAAGCAAGTGATACAGTTCTCATTGATAACCCTCCTATCAAGAAACGCCCTTGCTGAGAAAACACCTAGAAAATCTAGGATCTGCCCTATTGTGTGCAATGGATAAATATCACCGCAGTAGACATCCGCGAGTTTTCCTATGGGCATTGAATATAACAGTTTAATGGTAAGAGACTTGAAAATGCGAGGGTTTGGGGCTGTTTACCCAACCCACCGTAGTGTCTACTGCCTGATGTCCTTACAAGCTTGAAGTGAACACAGTTCCAACAGGGACAGAACCCACGTCTCTTACAAAATGGAGAGGTTGTGGAATTCATGAATGTTCCCTATCGGGATATCTTGTTTTTAAGAAGCTACTTCACACTGTGGCAAATATCACTTTTGGTCACACCGGAACTAGATGAGCGGCTTCGAATTTTTGTTGCCGATATTATTGACACAAAACCAACCCCTCGATTCTGGGCGTGGTATAATCAAATCATGAGAGGATTTGCAAAATCTGCGTGATTTGTCTTGATCGATTACTGAGTGCTGTCTAGTTAAATTCATCGACACTCTATTGGTTCAGCGCCTTTGCAAGTACACAACAAATAATGGAATGATGATATGCGGGCACAACCAATGAGTTGTGTGTACATTCAAGACTGTGTACCGCCTCTCACATGATATTCACCTGGTCGCATTGTTAAAATTGTCTGCGACAGTCCAGCTTAGTGTCCACATTGAGATCCGGATTCCGGTAAGATGTTTGAGTTTTTCTGTTTCCTCATTACACTACTCCTACGAGCTGTATTGATTAATAGATACTGTGCTCAATTCAAACGCACTGACTGGCGTGTTCACATTGGTTTTCAAGTATCGATCGATTCTATGCAATGGGTCGTAGTCGAGAATGTCCTTGGTTTTGATTCACGGTGCACACATCACTATCCACTTCACACTACACAAGCGTCGTATTTTTGCCACGTATTCGTTAGTTTGTGTCACACTGTATTCCTTGGTCTCACAGCATTACTTGGAATAACTACCCGTTGAATTTTCAAAAAAAGCAAGTCTATCAGGAAGGTATACATTACGAAGCTGTTACATAGTATTTAGACAAGCCTGGAAGGACATACAGCCATTGGCTTATCGCACACGTCTGAGTACAGCAAACAGACAAGCACGTGGCTCGTTCTATCAGCCTCTCTCATGCACCAAGAGCTCTACAAACACTGCAGTTCTGTTATGGTTTTGCAACTAATGCCAGTCTTGTCATACCGGACATGTTGTTCTATTGTTTTAGAGGAAGTTAATCACATGATCGGCACAGTTATGATGAAGGGAAAGAGAGCTAGTACAGGCAGGATAGTTGGAAGTATACTATGTAGAGGACAACAACGCTAGCACGATGAGAAAATGGAATACTTTTGTTATTCAAACGAATCAGTATGTCGCAAGTGGGAGTGTTGTCCCTCGAATCAAACACGGCACCAAATGCGCAATTATATTTCACTCTGTGGTATGTCAATTTTTTCCAACACAATGATATGCTAGGGTATTTTGACTGGAATCGTATTGTGCACAACGTATTTCATGAGTAGAACCGACGCATGAGTTATGCAGTTCACTTAGGTGGTGCGACTGAGCGACAAACAATAAGAAAAAACTCCGTTTAGTGAAGACAATGAATGCTTGTGCTTCCCGAGGTGTGTCACTACTATGCATCCCATATACTATCTGCATATTATGCCATGTTTGCTACATTATTTATACATCATATATATATACTGCGGAGGCTGTAGGTTTCAGTGACAAGCAAGTCAGTTCAGGTAACTGAAATCGGTCAGAACTAAAAGGATAAAGTTTTTCCAACTCCTGGCAGACTCTTGATGATGACTTCAGTCCTGAATGGGTTACAATTTCGAATGTTCTCAGTGTGGCCAATTAGACTGTGTCGCACTAAAATATCACCAGTATTCCGCCACCCCTCTGTCTCACGCAATAAAGAGACATTTCTCCAAGGAGATTACACTTTTGAACTTTTCCCATTACGTCCCCCGAGTTGTAACATGGGAACAATACTGGTTTTCGGTTCTACAGCAGTCGTAAAAAACTCAGTCACACAAGGACGATTTGACTGAACCGCAAGCCGCTTCGCCGTATGTGGATGCTTAGCATCAAAACACAGCAGGTACAGGGGAATTGTTCTTTGTGGACAAACCATCATATATATATACTGCGGAGGCTGTAGTTTTCAGTGACAAGCAAGTCAGTTCAAGTAACCGAAATCGGTCAGAACTAAAAGGATAAAGTGTTTCCAAAGCTTGACAAATTCTTGATGATGGCTTCATTCTTGAATGAGTTACAATTTCGAATATTCTCAGTGTGGCCAATTAGACTACGTTGCACTGGAGCACATGACTAAAACATCACCACCATTCCGTCACCCCTCTGTCTCAGGCAATAAAGAGATATCTCTTCAAGGAGATTACACTTTTGAACTTTTCGCATTACGTCTCCTAAGTTGTAACATGGGAACAATACCGGTTTTCGGTTCTACAGGAGTCGTAAAAAACTTAGTCACACAAAGATTATTTGATTGAACCGCAAGCCGCTTCGCCGTGTGTGGATGCTTAGCATCAAATTACAGCAGGTACAGGGGAATTGCTTTTTGCGGACTAATCACGTGTACTGTACCGCGATCTCTGCAGCCAACCTTCAGTTTGCCTGTCCCAATAAGAAAACAAAGTTTCCTTTTCAAAAAAACATCCTGAAAAAATGACTGTCCAGCAAAATATACGACTAACGATTTGACGAAGACACATGGGAATATCTTAATTTTGCCCTGGTAAATGCGAACCTGGCGACATCTAATTTTAGGGTGAACCTATATATATATATGTATATATATATACATATATATATAATAACAATTGAGGCGAGATGGTTCAAGTGGTTAGAACGCGAATTTACTGACCGCAAGGTCCGTGGTTCGAACCGCCTCTGCCTCTCGCCCCTGTCTAGACTTGGGCAATCTGGCAGCATCCAAGCCCTCGTCCTTCCCTCGGGTGGCATGGCAGCTAGGCATCCAAAGGGTGTTACAGTTGAACAGTTATAACGATTAGGATGCTGCCATCCAGTACCTCCGTTAACAGGTGAACACTTTGAGTTATAATGCAGTTGTGCGTTGGCCACGAAACGAAGATATCGGAGCAGGATTGCGCCTCTGGTTTGTAACGCTAGTTTGCATCACTTTTTAATACCGGGCAAGCCAACTACTATCCGGAGTGCATATGCTTCGCAATAGACTTCAAAACTCCTCAAAATTGGGCATCCTGAAGAAAATTCTTGTGAGTCACCAACTAACTGTTCTTTGTGGCGAATGACCGCATCCAAATCTAGCATGAGGAATTCCCGTATTCTGAGTGGGCTATAAAATGATTTATTGAAGAGAAATAGGTATCCCAACTCTGAAGTGGTAGATTCGAAACAAACGCGCTGTAGCGCAGGATTCTGTGCATGTATCTTGCTTGCAGTCATGGTAGTCTCGTCACTCTATGTTTGACAGGATAGGTGGCTATCTGGCAAGCACGCGCATGTGTACCACTGACCATGCGCCATTGGTGTGCACATGAGGGTAGGTTGCACATTCCAGGATTCTGTGCATGATATATATATATATATATACATATATATATATACATATATAGGTTCACCCTATATATGATTGTTTACCTGATGCGCCATTTCACTGACGACCTTCTGTGACCTCTCCGCACCGGACAACCTCTCATTCGCGGCATGCGCAACAAACGCTTGACCTATCATTTCGTCCCAAGGTGCTGTGCACTTTCTCACTGTGCCGCCTGTGCTGTGTAGGGACGGGATAGCAACCAGAAATGATGCTAATCAGAGTCCAGCCAATAATATTGTCAAGTATGAAGTACGTATTACCCAGCCCTCAAGACCAGCCTTGGAACGAGCCGATGAGCATTGAATGTATCAACTGCATATGTATCGACGACTAGGCACTTTCGGTGAACGGATGCTTGCCAAAGACAACGTGGAACCATGTGGCCATGGAAGTGCAACGCTTTGAGAAGACGAATGTTTGAGTAAACCCGGCAAACTCAAGTCACTCAGTCGAATGACTGCGCTATTTAACATGTCTACAAATTCGAGCTCAGCTTCCGAGACCACCGGATCTGATTTTAATGCTGTGCAAATCAGATGAATAAATTGTGCCTTAAGTGGCATTTTCAAAGTAGGAACCCGAATGGAAATGCTTAACCAAATGTGTGACGCAAAATCACACACACCTGGTATGGGACAATCCATTCGAGCACACAATGAACGTGTTCTTGAATCCTTTAAAGCCCATAATTTGATAGTTGAAATTGTTGAGCCTGATATGACCGAAATAAACCTGCTTTGGGCCAATCACATAATGCAGATCACTTACAAACTCAGATCGCTGTAGGAACATGCTTCTCAGTGGTACATGGCCAATACGCATTTTTTAGCGAATGGTGCATAGGCGGTTATCTCTTGCGCCTAGTTCTTTCACTATTCTTGAATGAGTTCGTAGCAAGATGGAACAAATTTCCGAGAAATGCAGGGATTCTTCCAAGAATCCCTCCTGCCTTGGCAATGACTAATTTTGCCTTCTGAAATCCATGTGCCACAGTTCCTAGCCTGCTTGTTCTTTCGAGTAAAGTCTCGTACTGTTGGCTTTTTGTAAAAGAAGTCTACACTTCACTTATCTCATACAGAAGCGGCCTGGTTGGATGTGGGGTCATTTGGTTAGTTTTGGTTTAAAGACATACATCTCTGTCCATCAGTGCTTTTCTGGCCGGTATGTAGGTGGAGTGGCGAAGACCTCTCCCTCAGCACAGGCCGTTTCCGAGGTTGGGTTGAAGATTCGGCCGTCTGATTAGTCAAAACCACTTCTGTCAACTTTTGTCCGATTGCTCATGAAATACCCTTCACACGAGGGTGTGTTCACATTTAGCTGTTTCTGAATACAGCTGCGAGCGGACCAGTGTGATGTTATACCTCAAGTTACTTTACGTCAATTTGCTTTACGTCTGGCTGGAATTGGTCATAAATAACTTCATATGAGTAACCTGTGAAATGGAAAGACGGAGAAATTTGATCCAGCGGTGGACTTTTCCTAATCTACACCTAGCTACTTTCTTGAACAACGAATACAAATGGATATCAACATTTGTGAACATCTTTGACAACAATCTCTGGTAACCAAAGGCAGCCAGCTCGTTCAAACGACCCAGCTAATGAGTAGCGAAATTCCTGCTATACCCTTATCTTAAAAAGTAAGTTTTTCGAATGCAACAGCCGATGTCAGGTTAAATGGTCTTTGCAACTAATAAACAAACCCTCACTACACGACAAGTGAGAGAATCGTAGGCATTAGTAATGATAATAAGTCATTTTTCGGTCAAATTTAATGGAAATTACAGGCAATGAAACTATGAATATGTTGTATAGGCGAATCCATTGTCGGGTTATTACAGACAGGTCAGACAGTGTGGTTATAAATGTTTATCGAAGAAGCGATCAACGAAAAGGAATTTGTAACTCCGCCTGCCAACATGTCACCAAAGCTTGAAATCTTCCATAGTAAAGGAATGCAAATACTCATAAAGTATCGCCTTGGCTGGGTGCGCTAGGACAGCTTGGTCTAGTGAGTTCGACTGTCGACTGGGTGGCATCGATTCTGTTTCATATGCTTCACATACAGTCTACCGTCGATAGGTTATTCTCGTCTACATACTTCAACTTGTGATCATCAACCCAGCCTGCAGGTTGTCAAGTGATTCACCTGCGTATGTAAAACAAAATGTAAACCCGTTATCAGGCTATTGTGAGCACGGTAACATAGTTCACAGCTACAGGATACAGCGTTCCAAGTGATGATTGTATCGATCTGTGAATAAAGTTTTCCGCCTGTCATATATGTTTGTAACCCTAATCGGTCGATCAGCGCTGGTTGGTTTTTACAAATATGTTATCAGAGTTCATTCGATCCATTTTCGCCGTTCATTTTTTTTGAGTGAAAAATAATACTTCAATTTGGGCATCGGTAATCAGTAGTGCCATGAGAGCCTTTAAAATTCTACGGGACAGAACGTAATCTTTGTGCAAGCTAAATCTTGGAATCGTCCTTTATTTTTTCCAATGCTCTGATCTTGTTTGTGTCTCCAATTCGTGGTCGGCCGGCTCGAGTGAAACTTGGCATATTTAGCAATTTCGATCATTTGTTCAATTTAGGACCAGTTCAAACCTGAGTGAGTTTCCTCCCATCGACCGTCGCATGACTTTATTTTCAAATGACGAAAAGTTTCTAGTTGTTTCCCTGTTTGAGATTTCTATGGAGTGAATTTCAGTTGGTCTTTGTAAGGAGATGAGATATTTGTTGAATTCACAATGCAGAAATCTTCAAATTTTCATTAAAGGGCGAAAAACTAAACCAGTTGAACCGCTAGGAACCCATCTGCGGATTTAAGTTTGCTGTTATTCAGAAATCTGACGGTACTCAGTCATTGTGCTTCTTCAGGTCACTAGACTTTCGGTTACGACTGAGAACCACAGCTGATCTAGTGGTCCGGTCAGTTATAAGATATCAATTAAAAGGCTCAAAATGTGGATAAATCCGCTAGATAAATTCCCCGGTGATCTATCAAAGTTACTTTTGAGTGATTTTCCTTGGTGTTGGTGAATAAGGCAACTATGAATCGTTGTTGCATTGGGGTTTTGCGGGGTAGGTATTTTGTTCATATTCACACCATTCTCGTTAGAACGGTCCTCTTGTTCTGGCGTAATTATTCCGGTGAGTCCACACCAAAGGGAAGCACTGGACTCGGGTTTCGCTCTTATTATAGCTCATCAGCAGTGCGTTTCCAGTGGCCGTACCGGGATTTGAACCCCGGACATCTGACGTGCGAGGCAAGCGTGTTACCACTACTCCACGTCTGAACAGGCGAACGTGTTCACGATTGAACGATGCGATTGGTGTGCCCGACTCATCGAACGAGGACCCAGTAACCGTCCTGGTTGTGACGATCGATTGACCCGCCAGTCAGGACTTCCCAGTCAAGTAGCGTGACACACGCTTGAAACCCACTGGGCGACTTTTGGTTTGCAGCTGGGGTTTTGCGGGATAGGTATTTTGTTCATATTCACACCACTCTCTTTTGAACGATCGTCCTCCTGTTCTGGCGTACTTTATTTGGAGCTGCTCAGGTGCCTACTTTATACACCCACCATTTTTCAATTTATTCTTCTGAGTTCCATTACAACTTTGCTTGATTCGTGCAAGGCACCGCTGTGTTTGGCTAGGCACTGCAGACTGTGATAATACTTACTCAGGGTTTCCTGATCCTAGGAGTCCCTGACATTGCAATTTTGTGCACAGTGTAAATTGCGAAAATGCCGAATAGGCGTTCTTGTGCTCGTGAGGTTCAGAGACCCTGTGGAGCTGAAACGACAACAGGCTCGAATGCCTTCTTCACTAATGTTCCGGGACTAGTGCAAGACAATATCGGAGGAGCCCTTTGCTGATTCACAATAAGCAAGTATCCACGGATTCTCTCTTATTTGCCGAACCCTCAGTAGACATGCTCAAGGCCTAGTCTAGGTATCGGCAATATAACGGGAAAATGAAAACCAAGGACCTCAAGATCACGTAAAAGGTTATTAAGGGCAGCTAATTATTTTTATAAGCTTTCTTGAAAACTCCTTCTTAAAAAAACTCATTCGGGTGGATGATAATTCATATGATAATGCGATTTTCTCAGTAATCATGACATATGGGGAACGGTGGCCCGACTGAGCACATAGAACGGGCGCTTTAAGTAAACATATATTTTCGTTTTTATTTTGTAGTTCAGCTTAATACACTGATAACTTTTGTTGGAGGCAGAATCAATACATGTGAGGAATACTTGCCCTGATAGCCTTGGACCCTGGACGGTTATAAAAGTAGATTAGTGATACCACTCCAAATTGAACGTTGCTCAAATTTGGTAGCAACAATCTAAAAAAATTTCAGTCCTCACTGGATGATTTGTGAACATAAATGGGGCCTAGATGAATTATCTCTGTCTCAAGGGGAAGGGGCAGTCTTTCAGCTGTCTGTAAACCAGAGCGTTTTGTGTGAACGGACTTGTACAGTGGGGAGGGTAATAGTAGGATATAAACCCTTCAAAATACTGGCAATATCTGTAGTCTACAGATGTCATTGTTAAAATGGCTGAGTTGTCTACTCCTGATCGCTATGTTCATGGCTTTTGATCATCTGTCGTCTAGACTAGGAGAACAAACGGAAATTAATCCGTTTTGCTTCTTTTGGGTTGCATGACAGCCACGTATCGCGAATGCCGTCACTTTTTGCATTAGTTCCAACCAGTGGGCATTGACTAGTTATGGTCGATGAATATCGAACTGAAAACGGCACAATCCTCAATGTGCTTGGTACAGGACAAAATGTCATCACCTTTAGTGACACTACCTCTTTATAGTAGTCACATCCGTCGATCCCATCAAAAACTCCAATGACTGGCAAGAATTTGCTCCCACTTTGTTTACAACGTCACTTCCTCTTTAAACTTCATACAGGTTTTCATGTAACTTTGATTATGTTCACAAAAAGTCATCTGCTTACAGAAATATGTCCGTCAACATCCGCTTCCTGGACGACGTTTTCAAACTGTTTTACTCGATTAGGTATCTCAGTATATGAACCTCGATCCGAAAGTACAATTACGCTGAGGTACTAAATCACTGAAAAAAGCATAAACAATGGCTTGCCTGCAATTAGCTTTCCATGTTTTTTTTCTGCTAGGTTCTGTCGAGCTGTCCAAAAATTACACCTCGACTTATGACTAGGTTACTCAGATATATCTTAATAATGGATTATATAGTAGTACCTTGGACCATTATCGATTGGAAATAGGTATTGATCACCCAAGTGAAATGATCGGTTTTGGGAATTTGAATAGGGATGGGGCGAAGATCACTGACGGACAATCTATTAGGACAAGATAGAGTTGCCATCACGTGGCTTTAGCGCAAAGTACACAGTTATTGTTTTTCTAGTAGCTACATGACTCTGGCATGACTCTTACTGGAGACTCTAACTGGGAAACCAGACTTGGTGCGGAAAACTCCGTTGAGGACAGATCTGACTAGTAATACAGGATTAAGAATAGAAGATATACGGACTGATGAATTTATGGCTTCCGGAATGCCTTCTCAGATTATGTGATTTGTAGAGTTCAGATACTTCAATTTTAGTTCCAAGCCGATCAGATTCAGTGAACAGGATGTTTACAAGAACAGGATGAGGTTTAGTGATTTGTGTTAAGAATACACATATAAGAAAAATGCGAACTGCGCTAGACTATAAGTGATTGATTTTATGGATTGGCTGATAGCTTCCTATCATCTACGATGTCATCAGCCTGTGGTGATTTGTCTTCTGGTTAAACAGATATGAATGCACCGAGCAGATTCTGGATCAAATGCTGGAGCAAAAAATTCGGACAACGTGCTCTTTTTACCAGTAGCGCACTGATACGACAATTATCATTCCGTCGAATCCCAGTCCAAATAAGATTTCAACTAACAAACAACGTACTTTTTCGTACGTGTATGACTGATCAACGGCATCAAGATGAATTTTATACCGATAGTTGGACATGAAAAATCGTTAACTCGGGCGTTAGCCACCTGGACTCCCTCAGTGATTGTCAGAGTGAAAGTTTAGGCGACAACTAGCTTGACAGCTCTTTGTATTTCCATTCTGAACAGGAAAAGCCTTACACTATTGCGGCTCATATCTACTATAATCCAGGAGGCAGAGAAGTGAAGACAAAAAATGCCTTTAAAAATAAGTATTATGTGACCAGCTTATTTATGTGAATCTCGGTTCATTACTTACTCGACTGATCTATCATTTTATCTGTCGTTTAATCAATACATGAACATGTGATGTGGTTTCCGTTATTGTTCAGCTGAAAACTAATCACACCACTGATCCGCCACTCGTGGCTAAGCCAGTGGCCAGAAGGTCGCGGTTTGCCACTCGTGGCTAAGCCAGTGGCCAGAAGTTCGCGGTTTCGAAACTCTTTGAGTTTCATGAGGTGCGCGCTGCTGCTGATTCCCAACGAAGATGAAACAGCTGTACAGTGTTTTTGTCTTTTCAGCATAGCTTGGCTTAACTGACAGGATGAAAACCTCAATTGAACATTTAGCATAACTCGGAGCTGTACATGACTGGTCAGATTGGAAATAGTGGGCTGGGTATTTAAAAAGTTTGTCGCTTGTTCATTCGTGAATGTTTTTTATTAAGACCTAGTGTTGGAGGAATGAAAATATCTCACAAGAAGGCTCAAATAAATTTCGAAACACGAAGAATATTTATTGAACATAGCACCTGTTAGAAAAGAACGCTTCAGTGCTATCGCAGTAGGGACATGCACTCATTAGATACTAGGAACCGAACGATAGCTCATTTTGATGTGCGTTGAGCACATTTGTCTTGTCTTAACCATCAGCATTATTGAAAAAGTCATACTGTTAACGCGGGGTTTTCGCTCTGGCAGGGCCGACGGATAATGACTTTTTACAAACTGGTCACCAATCATTGAAAACTAGACCGAATAAACTAACTTAAATTGGCCTCTTCTGTGAACTAGGCGTCTCTGGAGGTGATGGTTGAAAAGGGAGATAAGAGTGTCATGATATAATTTATCTTGGAGTTCGGATCTTTCGTCTAAACGTCGGTGTCGCCATATGATTGACAGTACGAATTATTCTCTTGAGGACAAGTTGAGGACGATAAACCTGTCACTCGAACAGCTGTACAGTGTATGAGGAATGAGTCATGAGTGATGAGGAATGAGTCCCAGAAAAGATCGCAGGGGACACATCATACTTGCCGTTCTTGGGGCGAGCTAGTGAGACTCCATGGGGAATAACGTCAAAGTGAAGAACAAAACGAACAAGCCTGACTCCAGTTAAGAGCGTTGATGCGACGCAACCTATGTAAGCCACTTGACGTTTGGTGTATCCGATTTACACACACATTCAGACATAAGCAACCGCAAAGATCGAATTTGTCGCGGCCAATGTACCTTCTAGGGTCAGAACCCAGTATTTGGAACGAAGGCTTGGAAAACAGTCAGCCATGTGTGTCCATCTGTCAGTCACTCTGCTAGGCAGTTTAGGAGCCTGGAGCGATCGTCATAAAATCATACTTGATGTGTTTATATAAGCGTGTACTTGAGTTTGAATTAAACGGTTTTTGAGTGGCAGTCCACTAGCATGGTTTACGTCCAGTTTAAGGTTGGTTCGTTTTATTTATCCTTATTTTCAGTAGACTGCATTCGCAAAGTGTGCTATTTTCGTGCTGTATTGCACAAACTTTTATCTTATGCTAGGAATACAGTGCGACCTACTCTTAATTTTGACACCTAAATCCACTCCACACCAACAATTTTGAACTTTTTACAAAAAACCTCAAACAGTTGTTACCATCTGAGGGTATCTAGTCTACTGTAAAGTTGTCAACGTTCATCTGTAACTCCCTTCCGGTGCTAAACTGCCATGCCACCCGTAGGAAGCACGAGGGCTAGGATACTGCCAGGTTGCCCAAGCCCAGACAGGATATGTTGAGAGGTAGAGGTCGGGTTAGAACCACGGACCTTCCGGTCAATAAATTAGCGCTCTGGCGACTTGAGCCATCTCGCCCCCTTGAACCACCTCACCCCATCTCGGTATCCGGTGTAGGATACAGAACGATACTTCATTACCCAGGACCTTGAATGAACCTCCGAAAACGCAGTGTACTTATTCGCTTTGCATATCATATACTAGTGAGGCAATCTGGCGCATAATCCCAAGTGAGCTACAAATGTTGGGCAGGTATAACGTAGGTGATGTTTTCAAGAAACACTTGAACCAAACAGTGCTGCCGTGTAACTGATATTTGACATCCGCATCTAGATGAGTTGCTACCTTATGAGTGGCATTATTATGCGCAACCTATTTTCGACCGATGTTCTTCTTATGATAGCAACTAATAATCTGCAGCTCGTGTTTTATCTCGACGATAGGTCTGAACTTGCTCAACCAGTGAGATATTTTGTCGCATATGGGAGTTGAGAGCGTCCTAAGTTATGCTGAAGCATGTTATATTGTGGAGCGCTCTCTTCGCCTTTCGTGGACAACGTAGGTTGTTGTTTTCCGCACTCTCTGGACCAAGTGAACCTGCTTAGCACCAGGCAGGTATCCGCTGAATCTTCGTAAATTTGTGTACTTGATCAAACTACTAGTGAGTAGCCGGTCATTCGTCATCGGCTCTTAGTTGCATTGCAGTGACACTCCCTTGTACTCGAAGCCCTTCTTGACTGTGATAAATAGAAATTTGGTTTGCTTTTTTACCCACCCACTGTCTACGTATTGCTGTATACTTTTTGTGGTGCAACTGTTTTGGAAACTGATTAACATAAAGGTAGTTGCGAATCTCGATAGGGTGCCAAATTACTAAGAAAAACTGGAAGTTATCAATGACCAAGATAGTCAAACACATGCAAGTGGTTTAGGGCCAGTAAGATTTTCGTGATCGTAAGTTTGAATAGGTTTGCTGAGGACCGGTGGAGTTGGTCCGTCTGTACAAAGCGTTTCTGCACGCACACGTCTAATCTAATGTAGGTAGTATCAGTAACATATGGTACTGGAATTCTGACCGTTTAGAAGCAACATGAAATTCACTTTGAAGCGCACCACACAGATTCACATGGTGGTTGGGGTAAATGAGATATACAGTGACTGCTGCACAGGATTATCTATTCCTGTTACTATACGGCCCATTTCAAAAATATTCTGACGCGCTTCTAGTAGTGTGACAGATGTGCGCTGCTGTGCACTAGCTATTGAATAAGCCTATGCACAGAAGGTAGAAGGAAGAAGAAACAATTGGTCTTTGACTTGTAATTGATTTACTGAGTTTAAGCGGAGTCTTGAGTGCTATTCATCCGCACAGTGGGGTGTTTCGGATCTCCTACCAAACTACAGGGGGGCTGAGGGGGCCCCTGAAAGGAAAGCTGATGCCTTCTGTACTGACTACGATTGGTGATCTAACAAGCATATTGTAGTCCATGAAAAACGTATTGAGCAATGATCCCGCATAAAATCTTCCTCTAGGGGAATGTATACATTGTGATTTAAAGACACAGGACTCTTGAAGTGGAAGTACTGGCCGCTCCCTCTTTCTGTCATACGGATTGTTCGCTGAACTAAACAGTCCTCCCTCCGTCTATGCAGTCATCCAGGACGCTGGTTTGTTTGTCACTGACCCTCTCCTAAGTTCGTCAAATGTGTGCATGAATGCTGAATGGTAGCGGTCCACTGTGACGTTGAGTATGATTTAATACCTGATCTAGTACCTTGTAATTTTATCCGAGATCTTCACTGAGGCACCTGGCTGTGAGAAGATGCCGTTTGTGATCGGACGTGTGGCAAGGTAAAAGAACAAGCTCTTGTCAACGCATATTTTGCCCAAGTAAATTTGCCATATAATGAAAACGGTGGGAAATTATTAAACGGTGAGCTGTGGAATCTAAAGGCATCGAAATGTCGGCAGTTGCTGTAGGTCCATTTGTGACTGATCCGTTCACCAAGCTGGATGAAACTTATGACTCTTGTTGTATTCGTTTTGCACAGAATGAAGTGCTCAACAGAGTATATATCAACAATTCCACCGCCTGAATGGAAGTGGTTTCTTCTTTATCGTTAAATATTTGTTTCAGCTGGTCACCGTAGTCCCCAGCGTTGACGGTCTTGGAACCCGTATTCGTCATTCGTAGGCCAGACTGATGGGTCTTTGACAATACGTCATACACTACTCATACGCATGCTGAAAACCTTCTGACTTTTGTTTCCACGTCGTTGTCTCCGAGGAAAAATGAATCTGCTTGATGAAAATGACAGCCAGTGGAGGCCCCCATACCAGGCTCATACCAGGTTTGTCCACAGACTCACACGGCTCAGCGTGCAACACTTCAAAGATCTCGTTCCTGTTTTCGTCTTGTAGGGCGTAACAACAGTGACATTTAATATTCGAGCTTGGATCAGCTTAGTGCTGATTAATACCAGTCACTCAGCTAATGCGGTCGGAGATTTGCCAAGCGAGCCAAGGTTGGAGCTGCAGTTTTTCACGCGGTACTGACCTGAACGGCGAGAAATAGAATTTCATTATAGTGCTACCAGGGTTCTTTCGTGAACAAGGGGTGGCGATACCTGTGAATGTCTGTCATCAGCAAAGCCCACTTGCCGTCGACAGAGGATTACCGTCATCCAGGTGGAAGGGGTCTTCTTTTCCTTCACTGTTCATTGTTGAGTGAAACCTGTTGCATGCTCTGGGGTTGTTACCACGCCCAATTGGTCAGTTGTCTAAAGTTGTTCTGGTTGACTCAGACGATAGTAACCACTTATGGGTAAACTGAGTGATTAAATCAACCCACGTTCGGAAATAGAACGGAATATCGACACCACGGGTACGTTTTTTGGTAGTTTATCAGGTGGCTGTTAGGTTGTTCACAAAGCTTGTCAGTTAGCTTGCAAACTAATTGGAGCGAAATCCTCAGTTGACGGTTGGGTGTTTCCCTGCCTGAGTTTACAAAGTTGTTATAGTTTGTAAAGGAAGCTACTCACAAGGTTACTGGAAACTTTTCGCCAGCCCGAAACCGGTTTCGCCCCTCTTGGTGTTAATCTGGTAGACGCAGTCCCCGAGTTTCTGTCAGCCTTACGTTCTGCCTGAGCCATAATTGGACATTTCTCGACAGGTACACTCATTTGCATGTCAACTGGATTTTCACGGGAGACTCAAGTGAATCTCTAGTTTATGGTGTTCTTCAACTGAATGTGCTGCACGAAGGTCGCTTCATGTTTCAGTTGGCACGATATTCGAGATATCGCAGTATATTTCCACAAGGGAAACTACTCACAAGGTTGCTGAACACTTCCACCTTCTTGGGGTTCATCAAGTAGGCGCAGTCCCCGAGTTTATTATACCCACTGCTATGACTGACTATTTGAAACCGAGAGGGTATTACAGTTAATCACTCACAACAACAGACATCATATGGTCTTTGAAAACTAATATGAACACGTTTCGTTCGTTTGTTCAGCTGTAACACCCTTCCGGTGCCTAGCTGCCATGCCACCCGAAGGAAGCACGAGGGCTGGGATACTGCCAGGTTGCCCAAACCTAGACAGGGTAAGTTGAGAGGTAGAGGTCGGGTTAGTACCACGGACTTTCCGGTCAGTGAATTCGCGCTCCAACCAATTGCGCCATCTCGCCCCCAATATGAACACAGGGAGGTGAGGATGAACTGCTAACCCAACCGCACACTAATGATGTCTCTTCGATTCATGACGAAACCTTTGCAAACCAAATGCCAAGCTTGGCTAGCAGGTCAGCGGCCACTGGCTCAACTATTAGCAGTCTCGGGTCGATTTCTGGTGAGCACTGTCTCGTGCGTTGTTCACAAAATGGTTTTCTCTAGAAAGGAACCAATGTACTCACGGCTTCCTCCGCAGTTGGATGAATGCCCACTAGAGTAGTGTTGAATGCGAAAGCTGGAAGGAAAGATGTTAACTAATGAACCTGCCATTGTCAATTTAACGCTTAAAGCTGGTTCTCTGATCGTCGACGCAAAGGATTCACTGGTCGCTGACATAATATCCAAGTGCAAAACCTGTTGAATAAGCAAGTCTTGACGTTTGAGGAACGCAGCAGCAACAACTGCCTGGTATTCAAACTTAACAACGAAAGCACCATCGATTCAAGACGCTGCTGGAGTTTTAAGCGCTTAAAATTTGGATGGGTTAGGATGAATTTTCCGTTGATAATAAGATGTTTTGCTGGAACTTCTGAGCGAAATGTTTACACCACGTCAATGAGTGTTCAAAATACATTTACTAGGAAAAAATATGTTTCTGTAACTGATTCACCGGTCATGCTATGAGCGTTATTTTGCTCAAAAGTGCCCCTCATTTTACTCTATATGATCATTCTTATCAAGTGAATTTCTTTTTGGAGCCCTAAAATGGACAGTTGCACGGAGATATCGATAGACGAGGCCTTCTGACTGATTGCTTATGGTTCAGGGCACAGTGAGAGAGGTAATGCAATATTATATATATATAATATGATGTCGGAAAATTCTTCCAATTCTTTCGTGATACGGCAACGACACATCATAAGGACAAAAACCATGTTTAGAGTAGCCAATGGAGACGAACTCAATCCCCAGAACTAAGCCGTACTTGTTTTAGTGTGAAGGGGATAGCCGTGCTTCAGCGGATCTCATTCGGAGACTACTGTATTCTTATGCACAGTGTACTGTACGAAATTCGAAAACTTCAGGAAAGATCTAGAAAGTGATCTTGGGGGCACACTAATTGAGTGATTCTTATCACAGACGTGCACTCTCCGAATGCAGCCCTAAGGGCTCATGTTTATTCGACGTTCTGTAGACTAAACTAAACGCGTAAAATACGTACCTTGAGGTGTAGGATGTATATCTAAAACAAAGTGCGTTGATAACTAAGTCATTTCAGAATGGCTATAGCGATTCAGCACCAACTCATCACAAGTCCTCTACTTTCGCGCATAGATATTGCAACGTTGTGTGAGCCTAGCAGAAAGACTGTGAGTGAGCAAAGCACAGCCGCTATCTAGTGGATCGCGAACGATGCCTTGTCCGAGCGAAACTTATTTGTACTAAAGCAGCTGAGGAAACTTGGGAATTGGTCATAGCACTGTTAGGAAGTATTTTACTGAACAGCCATGAGTGACCGAGCCTCAGGATGCAATAAGCTAACAGCTATTTATATACTGTAAGACAAATGAGTTGCATCTCAAGGCACGACGTTTCTAAATGAACGACCCATTATCGAACAAAGGTCAAGAGGTTTTAGACGTGATGTACTACTCATAAGGTTGCTGAATATTCTTCAACAGCCCACGACCGGTTTCGCCCTTTTTGGGGTTCATTAGGTAGGCGCAGCCCCAAGTTACCGTTAACCTCATGTTTTACTTGAACCCAAAATGCATGAAATTAGTGAAGCATACTCATCTGTGTACTAATTTGGTTTTGACCGAACACATTCTTAATCAACTGAATGTGTTGCAGCAGACCTTCTCGTGTTTCAGTTGGTACGATATCTAAGATATCGCGATACGTTGTTTAGACTTAATGCCTAAGAACATCATTAACGAGAGATACAGCTGGGTTCCGGGTGAGTCTCCCGTCAAAACCGAATTGCTGTGCAAATGTGTGTATTTCGCTGGTCAAGTGATTTTGTTTGCCAGATAATGGTCCTCCGAAATTTTGCTGGCCAGATAGGTCATACGTGTTTCAAACATATCTGGATTAAAAACGCCGTTTTACTGCGGGGATCTAGAATGTGAGAACTGTACTCACCTTGCACTCGTTTGTTTGTTAGAAATGACGCTAAATAAAGAATTTGATTCGAGAGTTTTTGTTTGGTGTAATAGTCTACTGGTTTGCCAGAGCAGCTATTTAGAACAGAAAAGCTTCTGGGGTAAAATCTACCCTCAATGACGGAAATATTTAGTTATAGGTACATGCGGAATCCTTCAATAATCAGTAGGTGGTGTGAGGCTTGAAAGTCGAATTCGAACGTATATGTCCTTTTATATTCCAGTATCATGCTTCCTCAACTCGCCGACTTTTTGGAACGCGAAACCATTGATTAGCTGACCTGCAATAAAATCGATACTGAAAAATCCGCGCCTCATAGACGAAGTGTAAAATTAGTAAGAGGAGTCTCTTCAGATATCCACATCATGCTTTTAATCGGAACTGATGCAAGTAACTTGCTGCTTCGTAAAAAAGCAGCATGTTCGATCAACACTGGATCAGTCTGTTGCTATCACCTTGCTTCCGACTTATTCATCACCCCATCAATCCTACACGGCCTTCGCTTTTGTGAGAAACAGAACCCATCTTGCCCATTGTACTACTTGCTTTGATTGTTGGTGGCGCTACTAGACCTTTCAAACCCCGCGTTGCAGCTCCATATCGCTCAAAATTTTCGCATCGGTTTCCGCTAAACTACGGTTGAATGAGAGCACTTGTCAGTATAAATTATGCTGTAAAACTTATTGGTGCTTGATCTGCGCATGATCTTTTATCCATGAGCAGTGTTCAGGACGGTGGGATTCGGGGTTTGGAATGCTAGCCTTCTCTTCGATAAATACATTCATTTGCAAATCATTTTGGTTTTTGCGAGAGATTCACCTGGAACCCAGCTGCCCAGCTGAATCTCTCGTTTGTGATGTTTACAGACAAGTGAATGTGCTGCACCAGGCCGCCTCATGTTTCGGTTGCTACGATATTCGAGATTTCGCGATACATGTATATACGTAATACACTACTCATAAGGTTGCTGAAAATTTTCCGACAGCCCACGACCGGTTTCGCCCTACTTGGCGCTCATCAGATAGGCGCAGTCTCCGAGTTTCCGCCAACCTTATGTTCTCTTCTAGATTTCTATTTACGGAAGCATGAAAATGAGGCTGTTGTTTACATTCCCATCACTCTAGTTTGAACAATCCTCTGGCTGTGCTAGAATAATTGTTCTTGTAAGCCCACACCAAAGGGGTAAGCATTGGACTCCAGTTTGTTGCATTTGGACGAACTCTTCACCTGTACTCACCCGTGCCGGAGTTTGAAATCCGGACATCCGAAGTGCGCAGTAAGCACGATACTGCTACTCTACCAGCGCTCGCTGGGCGCACCAGAGAAATGATGTCTGAACGGGTGAACGTGCTCACGCATGAGCGAAGTGATTGGTTTGCCCGACTGCTTGAATGACTACTTAATAACTGCCTTGGTTGTCAATCAATTAACTTGCTTGTCGGGACTTCCAAGTGAGGTAACTCCACGGACGCCTTAAACGTGACAGAAGTTTTTTATTATTTGTAGGTGGCTTGAAATTTCGTAAAAAACACATTCACATTTCACAACAAACTATATGAGCTTTCACATCTTTTGGGATCATTCACATTTTTAATTCTTGGTAATAGTCCAGAAAACTGACTACAGTTCCACTGTTGATTGCAGACTCATACCTGCTTTCAAGCTGAAGTAAGTAAGCTGGAGTAAGCCTGTTATGTAGGGTTTTCAATGATTCTCTGAATGTTGATCATCTGGATTATCGCAGGAAAAAGGAAAGACGAAATAGGCGTCAGAGTGTTATCTTCCTCTGCAGTTTACTGTTTGGTAAGACAACAGAACTCGTGAGACATATCCGAGTAGGACTAGCAGAAGCTGTCTGGACCGTTACGTGGTTCATGAGCACAGGCTTAATTAATCGACAGGCTGAGCACTTCAACACTCGATCGATACGTCGCTGACCCACCTCCGGGTAAGCGATGTTACACACCCTAATCGTACATGTGAGGTGCTTGACTGTTTACAGCTGAGCACTGAAGTAGCGTTTTAATCGAACAAATAGATGAGAGTTTTTTGCTTCTGTATGCAGCCAAACTAGCTTAAATCTATTTACTACCTTTTCAGACCGACCAGCGCCATGGTTCACAGAGCGGCTGCAAGGATCATTTGCTACACCATCCTCGATGTACTGTCAATATTGTATGTGATCGACTACATCACATTACGTTTGAGCACAGAATTACTGGATATGCTGTCCTCAATGGCTTTACATCTGCATCGGTACATGCTGTTTCGGTGGATAGTTATATACTACATCATCTATCGGTGTGCTGTATTCGGGTGGTATCGATACCAACTAAAGGAGAAACTTCGTAAGAAAAAAGACGACATTCTGGATAAACATGGTCGCCTTCATGAGAAGCTTAAAGCCACCAAGGACCCTGCTGTTACTGTGGACCAGGCTGGTGAGATGTCGATTTCACAAATTCGCGAACAGCTTCGTTCGAAAAAGATTTCTGCTGTAGATCTGCTTGATGCCTTCCAGCGCCGCGCATTGGACACTTTTCGATCCAGCCCCGGAGCGATCGCCGAAATTGTGTTCGATTCTGACGTTTATGCAATTCTGGCAGATGGTCAGCTTGCCACCGAGCCTCCAGAAAATCTCACTCCTCTTCATGGAATTCCAGTGAGTCTACAAGAGGTTTTCCCGGTCAGAGGATATGATCATACAATGGGATTCACGTCAAAAGCAAAACGTCCAGCCGAGGAAGACTGCGCATTCGTTGCTGCTTTAAGAAACGCTGGTGCGATTCCTTTCTTGCTGGCTAACAGCCGTCAAAAGTTACTTAGTTTGACTTCGGTAAACCCCATTTTCGGTCGCACACGTCATCCAACTCACCTACATCGCACATGTGTCAGTGGGGACGGTGTGTTGGTTGCCCATCGTGCCTCACCGCTTAGCTTTGCAGTCGACATCATTGGAGATGCAAGACTATCTGCTGCATCTTGTGGTCTGGTTGGATTCAAACCAACTCCAGGGCGTGTAAGCCAAAAGGGTTTGGACCTGCCATTAAAAATCCCACAAACACTTGGTGCTGTTGCTAGCCCAATTGGGCAAACAATTGGGGATATCGTTGATGCATTTCGCAGTCTTTGGACATCGGCCTTGTTTAAAGCGGACAGTTGTCTGTGTCCGTTCCCTTTTGATGAGAAACTCCTAAACAGGGGCAAAACTGAGAAACTTACCATTGGTTTTTACTCCGGTTTCACCGATCTTCTGCCTGCTTCATCGGCCGTGGAGAGGGTTATGAACGAGGCGAAAGTGTACCTAGAGAACAAAGGACATCGAGTGGTTGAATTCGCACCTCCGAAACCAGCTCAGGCCTATCAGCTTGTTATTAGCTTGTTACAAAACACACTGGCACCAGAAACACTTCGTGTTATCTACAAACTAGGCCATGGAGATATACTAACCAGTTACAGACAACATTTTGTGAACATGCTGTTTGCCTTACCTGGACTATTGCGGAAAGTACTATGCTACACTCGGGCCACACGTATGCAGTGGAGATACGAAGTAGCCTCATTGGCTCTCCGCGGATATGGTTGCACCACATCGCGCCCACAGTTGGAATGCGAAGCTGAAGAATACTTGCGGTCCTTTTTCGATAAGTGGAATGAAGAGGAGTTAGACTGTTTGTTATGTCCTGTGTCTCCACTACCAGCTGTGTGGGATCGCTCTGACTTCTATACTGTCAACGGTGTGCTACTCTACACTTCATTATACAATATGCTTGGATGTCCCGCCGGTACTCTCCAGTATGGTCGTGTGGAACGGGAAGATATCTACAAGGCGAGAGACTCTGTGGAACCTGGTAAACATTTAAGGCAAGGACTTATGTACGCCGAACAACTAGATGCAGCAGAAGGAATGCCGATCAACATCCAAGTGGTGGCAAAGCCGTGGGAGGACGAGCTGGCCATGGGACTGATGGAACTGCTAGAAGCTCGATCTTGATTTGGTGTAGGTTTAGAGCCCTCTTTCCTTCGAGATTATTGTGCACGTGATTTGATGTTTACTATTCATCATTTCGGCAAGGTATGTTTGGATGATTTATTGCTCGTTCGCCCGTAATCACGACTAAGTAAAAGATAGTATAGTACGAATCCTTTTTGTTGTCGCTGGTGGTACGCATGAAGGGACAAGTTTGTGTTGGCGTGTTACGACCGCCTTAGTTTTATAAAAGATTTTTGGCTGTATGGCTTTCATCCATCCGCCAGCGCCCAATGATTGTCAGCCTCAAAGTTGAGTTTGTAGACCAAACGGTGCGCACTTTTCAAATCCGACCAAACACTTCGTGGTGTCTGAGTAGGAACAGACAAATAACCAAGTATGGGGATTGTGAATGGTACATACGGAGCGGAAGCAGAACCGTTCTGTTTCGAAGCTGACGATCACTGTATGTGGGCTACAAACGCTAGCAAATTTCTTTCGGGGCCATAAGACATTTTTTTATAAATAGGCTTATCGAATCACTGCAGGAATAAGTAAGTTTCTAGACAAAAGCGGTCCTGTAAACCCAAACAGAGCCCGCCTCCACGTGTTGGATGTTTGCCACAGCTGGTCCAGTATTAGCTGCCAGGGATTCGGTGCTCTTCGTTTCTTGAAATTTGCATTACGCATCGCTAGATATGAAGATAACTTCTAAAAATGCCCACCGATAGACTTTGATGCCTCAGGCGCTCTCTGTTTATTCACTTTCCATCTGTGGCAGCTTCTGAATAAAAGATATTCCACTGGACCGCCAAAAGTTGACACAATAATTAAAGTGACAAATTAAACAAGCTTACAGTATTCTGTGAGCTTAATTATAAATAGAGGCCTCTGGCAGTAGACAAATGATATTAATCACTATACTACTCACAAATAAGCCAGCTGCACCCATTATGATTAAAATTACTCCAAACAAGTAGGCAGATAAGGACCAAATCAGCATGTCTAACATACATCCGAAAAAACTTTCACACTAGGGACACTCAGTTGCTTCCTCAGTTGTTCACTACGGGGTTCAACAAGTTCAAAATGTCATGAACAAGGCTCACGAGTGAATGAACTCCATCATGCTAACGTCTAGAGCGAGCACGAATTTTGAGGTCATAAACCCTACAGACACCATAAAACCTACTGAACGATGAACATTAATACAATGCAGAGTGAACTACCAGAGTTGGCAACAGTCTTCTCTCGCCCCCACTTGTTCTTCAATTTTGGATGCACTTCGATCACTACCATTTTCTGCAGAATAGACCACGTCCTGAATAACACAGTCAGGCATTCTGCGAAGGAATGGCCCGCTTTACCATAAATCACACCATTTCTTTTATCCAATAGCCTTCATTTTAAGAGCTGCAGCTATAATTGGACGACATCGCTGTTGATGTCCGTCCTTCAGTATGGTACGTACACAGCCTTAATGCCATAATCATCATCATCCAGAGCAAAACATCAGTGTTCAACATTGATGTTTCGCTGCCGTAAAACCATGATTTATTTAACAGCTTTATTGTGAAGAAAAGAATATAGGTGGATGGGGAAGGGATTAAGCGCTAGCTTACTACAATCAGTCCGAGGTGCCTACACCTCCAGACACTCATTCAGGCTATCTGGATAGAAACTGACAACATGAACGCCACTGACATCGGTTGGCAGCCATTCCTTGCAGCGTCTCCAACCAGGCTCAGTGCGGTCACCATCCTGGAAGGCGAGTAGGGGCGACAGCACCCAAACGTTTCGTAATCCCTTTCATACCCCTCTTCCAGGTCAAGGGTTGGCCACCTACAACTTTAACAGGATCGACCTTGATGAATTTTTCACAAGTCCGTTAAGAGAGGGTTTCTTAACTATAACAGATAAACTAGCATATTCACTGGACTGGTATACTGAATAGTTACGATGTTCGAATTCGCTAGTATATGGATCACTCCCACAACACACGAATTCGGTGACAGTTAAGACTAGGGTTGGATAATGAGGGAATAAATAGTCTATTAAGTGTGGTGGCTTTAGAAGATAGAGTAGTTATATGGAGAGTTGTTAGATAAAGGTAGTTCTCAATGGGGTTCAGGGCCGTTACGAAAGAAAGTCCTATGGACTGCTTCTTGCATTTGTCACTTTTAAACTCGTTGAGTTTGACCATAGAAATCCAATCCTTTTCATTTATAGAGCTTGATGTTTTAATTTGTATTCTAAAAATAAACCCTTACCTGTAGTTTTTGTCATTCACGCAGTTCTGTTCGAGATAGAATCCCGTAAGAAAAGACAATTCCCCATATCCGGTGTTCCACGCTACCTGTTTAAAATGGCTAATAAGTCACGAGCGAATCCGATGTATTGTGTCTTCAAGGAATGCCATGGACCCAACTAGCCTTGCCTCTTTCTGTGTTGTCCATGCAGAAAATGAAGCGTCATAGTTGAGTCCTTAGTACTTAGTCAAACTTAGTCAAACACATGCATCCCAAGGGAGTATGGGAACAAGAATGCATGGACAGGACAACCAACCTAACTGAAATTAGATTGAAATGGAAATTGAGTCTAGAAAACAGGTTCCGGATACGGAACTTTGAGTCAGGGGTAGGTTTGACGATCCCGAATATCAAAAGGAAGAATT
The DNA here is from genome assembly GCA_003604175.2 of Clonorchis sinensis. NCBI lineage: Eukaryota > Metazoa > Platyhelminthes > Trematoda > Opisthorchiida > Opisthorchiidae > Clonorchis > Clonorchis sinensis. The sequence continues at coordinate 181,906,860 of CM030369.1, read as the reverse complement.
GGGCTCGAAAGTCCACGGTACTATGTACACAAATGTGAACAAGCTTACACGGCAAACTTCAATCGTCCACGGTCATGGCGTCACAAGTGCGCAAGTCTGTCACTGACTGCCACAGTGTTGTGTCACAGTCCGCAAACCAAACAATGGCGAGTGGAATCTTGGGTTGCGGTTGTCGCTTTTTAGGCCAGTCCCGTGATTCTGAGTGACAATGATTACACGGAAATCATGACAGAACAAGTCAGGGAAAGCTCATCAAACGGTCCGCAAACACGTATGGGTAAGTAGCTCAGCTGCGCACATTCACACACAGACATGCCGATATACCTGTGTCGGGCGGTAAGGCCTTTGTGGGAAGGGTACAAGGTGACCAAAACAAGTGGAGGTCAAAAGTACATGGGCGGAGCAAGCAAATGAATGGGGAATTATCGTGAGGTGAAGGCAGATCCAATGATGGTTGTGTGACGTTCTATCATCATCCGAACACCTCAGGCGTAACAACACTCCTTGGTCTGATCTGGGGGGGGGTTGTCTAGTATCTAGGCCATACTTCATCCACAGAATAATGGGGACTGTTTCGTCGTGACCCTCACGCAGACATTACAGTTCCCGAAATACGGTGGTTGGTGACTGAACTGAGAAACTATCTGGTATCAAATGGTTTGGGCAATAAATTGGCTCCATGTTGAATTGACTAGAATACAATCAATTTGTCGCCTTGGACGTCGGATGTTACTGTATGCATACGCATGGTGGCTCTCGAAATTCTCAGCCGAATGCTCCCCGCGGCTCCTATGTAGGATGCCCTCTTTCCTCCCTCATTTTGCATACGTTACGTGAATAGTAACACTAGAACATACTATATCACAAACTGACGTCAAATCATAACTTCGGAACGTTTCCTTTCTTGGGCGTACAACTTTCCACATCTGGTGTGATTTCGCACGCGATCCTTCCAAAGGTACCAACCGACAATAGCCTGATATATGCTTTTCCAGGTTGCTTTGTGCCTGGAGGCTGGTGTACATAAAGAGTACATCCAGTACAGGGGTTGATTTTAGTGCTTTGATACAAACTGACTGTCATTCAAAAAAGGCCGTGATTCTCAGGTCTTGAAATATAAAACCAATTAATGAATTTAAATCAAAGGATATCGACTACACCGAAGATACCTTCTACTTCGAACTCCAACAATGTGATGCTCAGCTTTTCGAAAATTTGGATCGCGTCCACCTATTTCTTTATGCGACCAAAAGTCTTGTGACGACTTTCAAAGCACCAGTCTTAATGTGGAGTCCCTTTGCAATAAAACACTGCCGTTAAGGCATTACCAACCTGTTTGGCGGTCGATGGCTATTTTCCATTTTATTGTGATGCAACGTTATCACAGTAGTTCTTCTGGAATCTACTCCGGGCCAACAACTATCACATCCCAGTCTAACTTGCAAATCACTACTGACTGCAGAGGCTGTGTAAACTAAGAAGTTAACTGGCAAACGTGCGTATACTGATTAAAGTACAGGCACTTTTGCTGTGAACGAGCGTGTACCAATAGTGTCTGTTTGCCTGTACTCAAACTGAAGTCTATAAGCCACTGGCTTACAATGAACAATGTGTCGCATCATCATAGTATAACGGCTATCTGGATGGTGGGCTCTTGACAACACAATAACCAGAAGCCTACCAATGGATAACACATCACCGCCGTCTCCCATAATGTCGCCCTATCCTGACGAACTTTACGGCTCCCTAATAAGACCACCTAAAACAGTCGATTTCCCCATAGCCCAGGGAAGTACCGGCGAACTCGTGAAAGGAGGAAGGCCACTTGCTGCCAAGCCATTTGTTAGCAAACACGGACTAAGCAGTTATGGGTTATTAGACAAGAGAGTATCAACATAGTCTTTAAAAACTGAACATTCCCACGCGTCCTCTTGAACTTTCCTGGATGTTTAATGACCGTTACACGATAGCAAACGAACATTGCAAAGAGGCTCCACATTTTCTGCAATAAACTTGGCCTTTGCTCAGATGCGAGGTAGAGCTCAGCCGCCCAACATGGGCTACTCGCATGGTTCCTCAGTAGAATCTATGGTTACACTGGCAGCTCCCATGCAATCGAAATTAAATCAGTTTCGATGCACGCCCAATTAAACTCCCCGAAATCAATGATGGTGATCTCATTATAGGGAAACATTCCAAGACAAACATCACAGAGGCTCGCAGCTGTGGTGCGGAGGAAGAAAAGGTACCATCGATGATGCCGTCGGCTGTGCAAAGTTATTGCTTTGTTGGTTACCTCACGTCATGAGCAATGTTGCGATCAGTGGCGAGGTGAACAAACATAAGCGAATTTGAGATCTTAAGCTGAGGTCTCAGTAGGATCTCGGTGAATGTCTAAATCTTCCAAACGGGTTGCTGCGGCCATCCAATTTGGTTCAGCATGACGAAGATTCGTAATTCCAATCTTTTGACTAGCGGCCTGGGAAGCACTCTTTTTCGAGAGTGTAAAATCACCAGATGATAGTGAAAGGTTAAGCGTGTCTCTTTCAGTAGCCGAGATTCATTTTCAATGAGAATACTGCCCGTAATTACGGCAAGTTTTGGGGTAAAGCAGTGGTCTCATCCCGGAGGTATGGACAACACAATGAAATGCAGAATATGACAGCAAATACCAGCTGTGAGCTTTATTCAACTAAACAAAGACTGCGAAGATTTTGCTTTGAAGCAACAATGAGACCCAGTGATATGGTTTAACGAACTCGTTATTGGAGGACCTTATGGAAAATAAGAGCATTTCTGGAAGTTCCTGAAAATTCTGGGCAGTTTTTCACGGGATATCACGCTGTTATAGAGCCATTTCATCGTTTTCTAATTCCTTCGGACTGGAGAATTACTGTATATTTTATATATTCGGATCCACCGGCAAACCAGCGCAAACAAGTGCGCTCGAACATCTGCATTCTATTCAGCTTGTTCTGAAGAACTGCCTTTTTTAACATGATATTTCTCGGGGGCTCACCGCAAAACTCCAAGCACATGACATGCCAATGTGTGTTGATCTTGCGACTAACGGACCAGTAGACAAACTCTGCGGCAAACATACAGTCACTTGAAGCATTCGGTAGGTTTTCATTGATCTAAATCATAGGTTCTTCTCATCTTGTATGAATCATTCCACACAAGGCTGCACCATCTGTGGATTCACTTTAATAGGTTTGAATGCTAATCGATTTTATCTAATGAGAAAGGAAGTAATCACTTTATGAGCTGATAACGATCTTCTTGACATTAGATCTGAAATCGGCAATGAGAATAAGTTAACTCATGTAAAGTTGCACGTCACTGTTGGAGGTATTTTCTTCGAAGTTTTTAACGTTTGAATTTTCCGGGGAGAATTACATCAGTCTGGTCAATTTGACCGGGTTTAGCAAAGCTCCTGAGCACACTAAGATACTAAGACAAGGTAAACGGATTATGAAACGTCAAACGGACAACGTGCATAATTGTGTCAACTTCCTTGAACGGCTGCATAAAACTCGGGCCCCTAAACATAACATGGGTTTTTTCGAGCGTTTCGTTCGAAGTGCTGAGAAAAACATCACCAATTGGCAACATTACCATTTTCCTACGTATGCTATCAAGACCAATCTTTCGGTTGTTACTGAGAAAGCAACCCAGGAACGAGCACATCCCTAAATCAGCCATGCTCATTATAGACATTCTTGACCAAGCCTGCCAATAGAACAGTGAGAAATTGGAACACGAATAACTAGCGAAATGCATGCATCAAGACACCTATTTGGCTTTAACTCAACCAATTACCAGCTGAATCTCTCGTTTATAATATTCTTCATCTGAGATTTATTTGAGCCTCCTGTTAAAAACAAATAAGTATGCAAATTGGTGTATTTCGCAAATATGGTACAATTTGGGTTCAGGTAGAGTATAAAGCTGACAGGATCTTGGGGACTGCACCCCTCTGATGGGCCCTGAGTGGGACGAAAACGATCGTGGGCTGTCGAAGAGTTTTCAGCAACCTAATCAGTGGTTTCCTTCATGAATTGACTAGTTTTAAAGGCAATCACCGCGGAATAGTTAACCTGCTAAAATTGTTTTGAAGCATAGAACGTAACCTAATTATGCAAGCAAAGGCTAGGTATCGCACCCTTCCTAGGCTTGATCCAATAACAGTTGCAAGGTATCACTAGTACCATACTGCGACGATGCGAAAAGTTTCATCATGCAGGAGCATTTAGAATGCGTCCATTGGAGCTGGCATTCTGTTGACATATTTCTTCAACTCAGGATGAATTCGAAAACGTTTCCATAAGACCTCCAACCAATCGTCTGGTTTGGATTCCCATTATTCAAGCAAATTCACCAAGAGTAATGAATGCATTGTCATTTAGGCTTTCTTGCCTACTGACTATATGTATGTGAGCACACTGGAGTCCACTGGAGTTTGAGGCGCATTGGTCTGTCGTAACAATCAGCTCAGGCGCTAAACACCTCACACCAAACTGTACACGTACAATCACATTCCCCACACCATCGTCGACGAGCACCCATGGTAGGCCCTGTTGTCAGGTAAGCGAACAGCCTAATCAGTTGGTCAATAGGCTTTCGCATGGAGGATGAACGCAAGGATAAGGCCGCGGTGAAGAGGATGCGGCCAGGCATTAGCGGGTGTACCAATCACAACCACCAACCCACCGCTACGCACCACTACGCTCCCTAACAACTCACTGATGATGTCACCTCGAGTGGTGATGAAACGTTTGCAGCCAAACGCCCAGCTCGGCGAACAAACCAACGACCATCTGAACCACCAACATTCTCCTCCATGGAATACCAATCATCTTAAACTCGTTTGGTGACTGTATCCTGCATCCCATGTCCAAATTACTGATTGCATGATAGGACAATGAGGGTGCTTCGCGAAAAAACATGGTGTCCTGAAATAAAGATTGGAGTGCACGTGTAAAACCCGACTTTCTGCAAAGTCGTGTAAATGACTTCAAGCAGAGAACGTTATGAAGATCTAACCAAAGCACCAAGAGCCATCTTGGAGTTCTAGAGTTAATACCGATTCACGAAAAGTTTTTGTCTGCGCAACTTCCCTCTGAAGTAGGACAGTACGCCACGAATATAAACGGATAATCTAAAGCGCACCACATGCCGATAAGGCACGATGAATGTAGAGAACAGTTTGAAACCGAAAGTAAGTTAGCACCACAACTCTGAATGGATGAGATTCCATAGTGATAGGTCTTCTCCGAACTTCTCTGAAGTGGAAGTGTTCAGGTGGTGTGGGTTGTTGGTTTTCCGTGGAAATACTGGTGAATATGCAGCGGATATACTAGTTAAAACTATGCGATACTTCGACCACCTAATGCACATCTACACTCCTAAGTTCTTAAAAAGACAACAGTGAGGAACAGAGAGCATCATCATCCAGAACCAACCGCGCTGATTAAATCATGTAGAACGTAGCCTTTGGAGAGCACTTCAGAGCACATTTTCAGAAGTATCTGTGAGGCCAAGAAAGTACGAAACTCCGGCATATATTTCAGGCGGATTTCGTTTTTTAATTTTGAAGGGCGCCTTGCGGAAGGCCCATGAACTCGGACAATAAAAAAAGCTTCAAAAGTTGGAAGTTGGCATTAACATTTTAGGAGTAAGGAACAAAGAGTTTGGAGTCATGAAAAAGCCACGTGATCGCAGATGGTTTCATTATCATCGACAGCATGACATCAGTGTTCAACACCGAAGCTTTGCTGCCGTATTCATGGTTGTGAGTTTGCTGGGATACTGTCAGGGCGCCCACACCTAGACGGGAGGACGATTAGTGCCTCAACCAAAGACTTTGGCTCAAAAGCCTAACCGCAAGGCAGCGTTGTTTGGCGGGAAATGCAAGTACATTACCATTTATACGGAACAAATCACCATATGTTCCAACCCCCAACCTGGAGGGCCAGGAGACTGTGTTTGTCAGACCTCTAACCGCTGACCAACCTGGTATGAGAGACTGTGAGTGTCGCTGGGACACCCCCGGTATAGCTCAATGGGTTGCTGAGATGCGCAAACCGTCACACCACGGTAGGGTCCAGTCTCTTCGTGATTGATCGCAGATGGTTTAGTGCACACAGAACTGTTACAGCCAAGCGTCACATACGCATATTCCAATCCGTTTTCGCCTTAAGATCCTAAAGCCTGAACCGAGCGCACCCATGCTGAGATAGCTATTAACTATGTGTGAACTACTGTGGATCAAAACACAGATTCTTCGAGTGACCATAATAGCAACACTTGCAGTATAAAGACTGCAGTCAGGCAGGTTCCACAGACGACAATTCACTCTTGGTTCAAGAATGAATGGACACAAAAACAATTTGCACCATTCGGGAAAGTACGGTGGAAGAGAGTAGGATTGAACTTGCTCTCCAAATTTATTGAGAACCTGCGCAGGGGTTAGTGTTAACGCAAAGATGAACAGCTTTATACCGTTGTAATCCGACAGTTAAGCAAATAACAGATATTTTGTGCTTGTTGACCACACCGGGAAATCACGTGTGCGTAGTTTTATGTGACGAAGATACTCAAGTTTTAGGGTGCAGTTTTGTGTAGAAGAAAATATTTAGGGGGTATTCTCCCTCGCGTTGTTCAAAATCGGAGTTTCGGTTTCCGATCTTTCACGCACATGCTGGCAAGTGACGCCTGAAGGATTGGCAAAGCTATTTTCATTTTCCTTATTTTTTTCGAGTTCCGATGAATTATCGGGCTCCCACTGTATATTCTTCTTCCACCTGATGACACAATGGGTTCGGTAAAATCAGGTACGAACTGATCTCGACTCTAGGGCTTATATGTACATAATCGTCTTGTACTAACTGCTAGAGCGTCTCTGCTATGCACTGATTCTCCATATTGCTCTTTCTGGCGTAGTCAGTGAGTTCATCCGCAGCCTCTGTGACACATGTTGACAGAGTGCATAGATGTCAAACCCCAGAGCCCACTCCCAGATTAAAGCTTCGGTAAATCCCACAACTAACTCATAATCCCTCTTTTGAGGAATGTTAAAGATACTCTCCCTTAGCCACCTGAGTAACAGAAGGAAGACAGGGTTTGTGAATGGGGCCACTTCATACGGTTTCGTCAAGAGCACAGAAGCCAGTGTTGGGAAAGGACCGAGCACATGCGGGCAGTTACAATGCATATTGGTCAGAGATCGGCTTAAGTCTAGCAGTATTCAGCTGACAAACAACTTCGGAGAACCAATCTTCACAATGTTTCCTCAAATGGTCACTGGACCTGTCTGATAAACAGTAACATTTATTTTGTTCATTTTATTTTGTTCCCGGAAAACCCCAAATGTAACATTTATTTGTTCATAAACTTCGGGTTATCATTGATTAACTTCCTTCAGTACTTGCTAATAGTTTTGACTCAGGTAGTTTGGTTAATATATTGTCGATCAGTGTTCACGGAAGCGATCGTATATGAGAAGTACAAGTTCGTTCCATCAGCCTCCAAAAACCTGTAAATGTTACATTTTTGGCTAAACATTATAAAGTAACTGTTACAATGTTAAATTCAGTTTGGGAGAGTATGACTGGACTGTTATGTAAACTCTCGGGGGGAATATCAGCTTGGGGGATACTTTATGATCGTTTGCACTGTAGACTGCTGCAACACCTGCTATTAAAAAGATGATTGCATCGAGATAGCTACACAAATGTCATCCTGTCTGATACAGTGGAGTTTCACTAATTGCAAAATACAGACCGATTGGTGCTTAGTGTGCATTGTCTCTGCCTTAAACGTGGTTCTGCAAGAAAGGCTGATTTGTCCTGCTTTTTGTTAATCCAAAAGTACAGTTTGGAAGACGGCTTCAAACAGCTAGAAATGGCGATAACCTGATTAGATGTCAGTCTAACGAGGTTGTAGGATGTGAAATTAGTCACACAGGCCACGTGAATATAATCTCACCCATGATTGTGACTAGCTGAGACTACCTGAAAGGACGGCTGTAAACGTAGACTGATAGACAAAAATTTGAGAGTATTTGCCCTAGCTGGCCAACTACAATCAATCCCATCTAATGAGGGGGTTCCAAGACGAGTTAGTGTGGTTTGTCCTGAAGAAACGCACCGAATCTACTCAGCCGTAACTTGACAATCTACATGCGTTTGTAGTCAAGCAAACTTCACAAATTTGGCTGCTCTATTTGTTCTGTCAATGATCCTTTTTTTAGACTATCATTTCGACCGACACCAATTAGTGTCTGGCGTAAAATTCCACTTAACCCTGTCCCGCGAGATGGAGTGCATTGGGTGGACAACGCAGATGTTTATCTTGTGAGTTATTCAATGTCTCAATGGCTTAAACTGGTGAAATGTTAACCAAAGGCCTTAAAGGAACTGTTGTAGTTGGCATCTTTTGTCCTGTGTTGAACACATCTCGACCTGCTACAATTGAAGAGTGAACAAAGGTCCTCTGAACGTGGATTTGAAAGCCATTACAAAGTCAGATCTTAGTAAATACCATCCTAATTTTTCACAGAAGCGCGAAAACTTCTTAACTTGGACACCTACCAAGTTTCGCAGTCTTCATTATCTGTCTCGACCAAAACTAGGCGTTAACTGAGTCTCATTCGATGTACGTTTCGCGTACTAAGCTGCTGTCTCCATTTCACGATCGTTGGAACTCTGTTTACACGCACCATACTTATCTGTCTATCTGGACCTAGGACAAACTAAGAGTAAACGTAGAAGATGGCCGATTGAATAGAACATTTATGTAAACATAAAGGTGCCCCCTCATCATTCTGTGACAAAACGTCTGGAAGCTTATCCAGAATCTGGTAAATGTGCGATTACCAAAGATTATGGCGCCGGACAAGTCCATAACGTTTCTCATACACAGGACCCAACAAACGTGGATTCAAATGTCTGCGTGACACAAGGTAACCAAATTTAGGGGTAAAATTGTCCGCGCGCATATTTTATCCAACTGATTTTTCCCATGATCCCCCTTAGATAAGGATTGAACTTTATCAATAGGCTGCAACAGTCAGTGAACTGAGGAAGAATTTCGATTTATCCAGGGATGAGATTGAGGAATGAAAAATCTCTTTGCACTATAGTGGTGAATATTCTGGGGGTAACCTAATGTTCAAGTTTGAGCGTAACTTAAAAAGCAGCAAGTTAGTCAACTCACTTGGCCTTGTAGGCAGAACGAACAAAGTAGTTCGACACAACCCTGGTCTGTATGTAGTGCATGTGACAACGATAATTTAGCGGGCACACTAAATGTCCCTGGATCCTAGCAGAAAGTCTGTAGTCTTAGTGTTTCTGGATCCAGTGAAACTCTTGGTTTCATTTATGCAGTTCCCCAAATTTATGATTAAAAAAATCGTAAGATTTTCTCCTGTTGAACTTGGCATTTATTCAGCCACAGCACGCTTTTAATAGGTTGAATGGATATTCGGAAAAATTCGGTTGGCATAACCGCATAGTTTCAATCCGTTGCTTTTTTCAAACAGATAACTTTCAAGCAATTGTCCAGAAAATAGATCGAGTTGTACAGTTAGCTGAGTTTAATTGAATTCTTCTGGTCCATTCCCAGAAGAATCAACACAATAACTGCCTAAGAAATGAATTGGAATTGTTTTCCAAGGACTGAGAAGAATATTTTTAATCGGGTAGCTCTGTGATGAAGAGGAGCATTACACTTATATCACGTGCATATATCTTACTTCACATCTTAGATAACATAAAATGTGAATACAAGTTAAGGAGAATCAAAAATAATCAAGCAGATAAATTCACTGAACGCCGTAAGCTGTAGATGATTTTGCGTGCAATTTTTGAGTCATCTTCGTTAATTCTTGATGTAAGCATTCAAAATCTATCGATAGCAGAACATGCGAAGAACCCATCCTTGAAAGTTAGTTCAAGGATTCCCTTAGTCGATAATGGGGAGTTTGATTATTGTGGTTCCATCAGTGAGGAAGTCCTTGCTTTGGAGAGATAAACTATATCATCCCCCATTTTTGTGTTAAAAAAGGGACGGTCTGTTATGACATTATATATGATTTTATTTCTCCTAGTTGAGGTATGATTATTTTACAACAGACAGAGTGGAACCCTTAGAGTCAAATCTTTCGTCAGTTGAGGCGATTACTCTAAACTATTCACGTGGTCTTGATATCAGTCTATTGTTACCTGTCATTCACTTTCACCCTTCTCCGAGCCGTCTGACCGTTGTTTCGTTGTAAAAAATAACACGATAAAGTACCAGGCCTGGATTCACTGGTTGATAAACGTTCTGAAATTGGCCAACCGTGGTAGTCAAACGTAGGCCAAAAACGGGCAGATTAACTTGCACCTCATAGTCACGATGGAATGAATAGTCAGAGTTCTAAATAACTTGCACCTCATAGTCACGATGGAATGTATAGTCAGGGTTCTAATCCAAATGAAAGCACAATGGACATTTCGTCCTGTAAGTGAAGTCATTCTATGCCGAGAAGCCATAAATAACCATGCCGCTAAAGTGAAGTCATTCTATGCCGAGAAGCCATGGATAACCGTGCCGCTGATTCCTCATTATTGAGTATGCACCCCACAAATCTTCAGGATGAGGATTACCGATGAGGACGTAGCCACTGTACATTGCTTCTTGGCTTTTGAGCCTAGACTGACTTCATTCGTAGGACCATTGAGGTTTCAAAATTTTATCAGAATAAGAGGAAACAAAAGTAATCTGATGTTCCGGTAGTGTTGCAAGCTCATACTTCTATAATAATAGGTATATTTCTATTTTAAAAACAGTTTGCTTGTTAACTGATCGGGAGCGAAATAGTCGGAGAACGATCAACGGTCTGCAAAGCACTTTCAGAAGCTGATTGAACTAGCTTGGTATAATGAGGCTTGCAAAAAAGCTTTGGGTTGGAATAATCTATTCCTTGTTGAGAATTCTATTTTAGGAGACGCTAACCGAGGTGCACATGAGCGACACGAAACAACATAGGAAAATTCCTGAGGCTTCATCATTTTTCCTCTTTCCTTTAACCTTTACCTCGGTACAAAAAGATTAAATTTACCAGATGGATGTCCTGTGATATCTTTTCGATTGAACTAGTTGATTTTAATTTCATAGTTGGGGATCACAAAAATCGTATTCCTGGTAACCTGGCCGTCAATGAACCTGGGCCATTCATCTTGAATACTAAACACAACTGAGCTTACAGTAAAAAGCCAAAAAGATCGCCAAAAATCTATCCTTCTGAGGACTGGTTTTTCTAGAGGGGAAATTCTACCTTATTACTTCATGTTATGACGATATTCGCAAGCCCAAGTAATTAAATATTGCTATACGTTTTAATCGTCTAACGGTCCAGGCCCTAATCCAGGTGAACTAACAGAAGCAACTCCAGACGGTGCACTTGAGGGAAAAGTATAATTTTCGTTAGAAACCTCATTTCTGGAAGTGCTCTGAGATCACAACAGCTTCTCTCATGTCGGCTGAATTCAGTCACTCTCGTTTAAAGCTTCTGCCATGCAGGATAGTGAAATTTGTTCCATTCAATCAACTTCAAATTACCTGAGTTTCCCAGCTGCCTCACCGCAGCTTCGGATGAAAATTCCTCAATTTTGTAATTACTGCAGAATGTTATATTCTTTTAAATTGAGACTTCTGGAGTTTGTGTTTTTGTTTAGGATTGTGCGAAAAGAGCACTAGGAAATTTTTGCCCCTTAGCAATGATACCTTTGTTGCATGATACCTTGAAGGTAATTTTTGCCCCTTAGCAATGATACCTTTCTTGCATGATACCTTGAAATTTACGAGTACGAGCTTGGAAATTAATAATATGATATGTGCTTTGCATGAAACAACCTGCTACAAGTACAAACAAGTACAATCGGAAAAAAGTTCGCAGAATAAATACACAATGTAGGTTTTGGAAATAAGTGAAAAATAAACAATCAAGCTTTCTGATAACCGCCAGTTAGTGTGCAACTGTGCGAGCCTACTCTGTGTTGAAACTGGTGTCGGCACCAATGGGCCTCATGGAATCTGATTGTCAGCTAACAGCGGATCAACCGTGGGTCCTTCTTCCATTTTCACGTGGTATATCAGAGAAGAAAATCTAGTTCAGGCGCAGAGTTTGCGCAATGAGGCTTAAAGAATGACGTCAGAGGGGGAGCTGGATAAAATCTACCTTGAGTTGGCAGTTCCTCTCTCTCTGCTTCTAAGTAACAAAAGACACAGCAGGATTGCAATCATTCCAACTGCTCTGAAAATAGATGTAGAGAATTAGTGAACCAAACCAGGAGGAAAGTTCTTTAGATGATTAACACGTTCTATAGTTTATCAAAACTACAGCCAGGTGCTGAAGGTTAAGAAGTCGAATATGATTTTCTGTACTTTCATTTGGCTTCATCCAGGGTTTACTTCCTGGTCGGGAAGTATTGTTTGCAGCGAGTGTATCCCGTGTCCCTCGAAATACTGGACACATAGAGGCACTTTGCAAAACCGCACAGCCTGAGTTTAGCAGAAAATTGGCTTTGGAGATAATGATGCATCAATAGAAAAACAGTTTGTAGTTCGACCATGTAACCGGGACGTTGCAGTAACAAATTCACTCCCGAAATGAAATAAATAACACAAAAGCAATTGCGAACAGGAATCCGAATGTAAAAGATACATATTCCCAATCCAAAAATGTAGTTAGGAACCCGCTGAACTTGGGACTACACTAGTGACCACTGCTAGCTGTAGGTGGTGCTTTTGGGCGAAAAATATGGAACAGGTACCGAAAAAGCAATATTCTAACCCTAGGTTAGATGTTCATGCAGTAGAAGAAGCCGGTCCTTATTTTTTCTTGTGAGCCGCTTTGGCTGGTGATTCACTAATATGCATGTTGCGCTGACATTCAACAAAAATGAAATGTTGTATACCATTAACGAGGGACCGTAGTAGTTGATAAGTTCATGAAATATTGTGCACATATGGTTGGGACGATTGTTGCATTTTTACAATAAGCGGCTGGCAAGTATATCCAAATTTGAGTTTAGTCGATGACTTCACTATTCTATTGCTGCGGCCGCCATATGCGTACTTCAAAATCTCCAATTACGTAGCCTGGGTGGAAAGTATTTCAACCGATAAAGGTCTAGTCTTGTTTCCAAGTGCGCGCGAAATATGTAGGTTTCGATGAACCGTAAATCTGAACTGGTAGAAATTACTTGGAGGTGATCATCATATCAAAATTTGTCATATTTTGAGGTGATGTGATCGGTATTGATACATCCTAGTCAGCATTTATAATGGGAAGACCCACTGCGATTGAGCTCCCTGGGTACCGATCCGATGTTTTCTTAAAATCCGGCCAATCCAAAGCTCATGACTAGTTATTTATCAGCCACAACCTGTGGATCCCAGATCCATCAAGATGAGCAAACATGCTGTGAATGAGCATTCACACAGCCAGTTAGAAAGAATTATGTTTCGGATTTTCTCGCTACTTGCAGCGTATCAGTAAGGCGGTTACGAACGAGAAAACGTTCTATAAAACTTTTCAAGCTGAAGAAATTTGAGGTCGTTTTTGGAGCAGTCAGACGGGGCCACTCAGTTCAATGGACAGTGATCAGATGCAATAGAAAAGGGCACACGTAAATCTCGTACCGCAGCCTGTGAACGCGGCGCTATAAGCGACGGCTGCACAAGTGGAGAGTATACATGTAGCTCACCCTGTAGTGATGACACTATTTGTTCGTTGGGCTGAGCAGTATTGTTGCATACAACAACACTGTATGTAGCCGGGTCAGAAAAGGAATGAGGCCAGTTTGGCTAGGTAACTTATGCGTAAGAAAACCCGACTCTTCTTCCCGCCGGTGAATTTCGGTTTCTGGATGGAGGAAGCGGAAGGCGAAGTGATGGGGATTTATTGTTACACTAATGAAGACGCAAAATGAGTGTTATACAGGCCATGATATGCATTGTGTGGCCTATCTACGGCCGGAGAGCCAACTCAGTGTTTCGTTGGGATCGGAAACACTTTGAGCCCAAACGAACCAACTTGCTAGTTGCCAAGAAATTCACATCAGAAACACCGCTTCTTCGAACACGTCACAATGGGACATAATGGCGAACTAAGGTGAGCTCAAAAATGCAGTGAACCTAGAACGAGGGTCAGTTTGCACACATTATCCATGAAAATATATGTCTCCAGAACTAAGAGATAAAGTCACCTCCAGGTAACCAAGTGTACAGGATCTTCAAGCGTATTTTGAATGATTCGAAAAACGTGCAGGTAAGTTGATAATTGATACTGCTACCATAAATACGTAACCTAGTAAATAAATCTTGCGTTGATTGGCATCAGAAACTCCCGCAGTTAACTCGGCTATTAGTACTTTCGTACTAATACGAAACATTTGGTCTTTTCTTCAACAGTGTATTTGTGTTCTTCCGTCTTGAGATCCCAAAACAAGCAAAGTTAGATATTTCTTGGCTTTTTTGTTGAGTATTTTTAATTGGCTGTTGGTGCGACTGAACATACAGTAATATGGGGTTTTCTGCAACCATCTGCGTGTCATTTGGCGGTTATAACGGTGAGAACATTCGTTCGTGCAGGACCTTCATCCTGTAACCAAGCTGAAGAACAGTCCCTCTTTTAAAAAAGCCTCCCCAATTTTAACCGTAGGACACCAAAACATTACGGATGAGCAAAAGTTGAAAAATTACATCGCTTGATGAGAGTGCATGTTCCGAACTGATGCAAGAGTTGCATACAAGAGTCGCAACACGGATGCGGCGTGCAAGCTGGAAGTCCTTGTGAATGATGGTGGCCCTCTTGGCATGAATAGCACACAGGTTAGCGTCCTCAAATAGGCCAACCAAATAGGCCTTGTTGACTTCCTGTATAGCAGAGACAGTCGAGATCTAGAATCTAAGGTCGGTCTTGAAGTTTTGGACGATTTCCATCACCAGGCGTTGGAAGGGTGGTTTAAGGATGTTGATCAGAGTTTTGCCAGTCATCAGCTCGCAGGGACGCTGGTGGACCCTGGTGACCATTGCCTTTTGTTCAGCTCACTCTCGCAAGGCTTAAACTTCATACCATTTTGGGCATTCTGTTGGACATTTCCTATAGGTACCCTTAGGAAATACATGGATGAATACACTGCATAGGACTCTGAAAGGCCCATTTATAATCAAATATAAATAAGGTGCAAGATGACAGGAAAAATCAACTTTGTGAATATCTATTTCTTGAATTAGAGCCCATGAAAACTGGTCATTTCTAGTCCACATTCAACAAATATAAGGTCGAAATGCAAGTTGCTCGTAAAGATTGTGGCTGTCAAATTTCGTTTTTTCATCAATTGTGTGCCTCAAACGTTGATTTGGAGCCTAGAAATTATCCTTAAATGTATTCTTTCTACTTTAATATGTCTGAAATTTTCAGTAAATCGGAACTCATGCATGAAAATGAGAGCGACTGTATTCAGTTATCGCAAGATATTGACGAGTACTGAAACAAGGAATGAGGATTTCACTCTTCCACACAAACAAGGCACTCGATGAAACACACTACTCATATGGTTGTTGGAAACCTCCGGTAGCCCTCCCTGTTTTTACACTTCTCAGGGCTCATCAAATAGGTGCAGTCCCCAATTTTCCGTCCCCCGCATTGGGCTGTTGAAGATTTCCCGCGGTGTTGTTAGCAATGTGCTTCGTCAGATCAGTGTACCGTGTCGAATATCGTACCGAACTAAACAGAAGTTGGTCCTCTTACTACGCATCCAATTGAAGAATATTAGAAACGAGGGATTTGACTAGAATTCAGCTGAGTCTCACTGAAACCAAATTGGATTGCAGGTGAGCATACTTGGCGAGTGGCACTGACTTCATGATCTTGCAATCTTGAACCCCTAGGATTATGGCTTGTTGTTCCTAGATAAGCAGCAAGCATTTGCGTAGTTGAAAAGACCCGATTCTGAATCAGAGTGCTATTGTAAACGGCCTTTTCTTGGGGGAAGTGTGTGTACCACTTGCATTGAGAACAGTGTAAGTTGACAAGGTGAATAAACGTTGCTCAGACTTGTGGAAGCAACATGGAATCAAATCTTTATTAAAAGACAGGATCAAAGATGTTTGTGGTCAACAAACGCAGTCAGATACGTTATCCATCAAACCAGTAGGTGAAATTTATACTACAACTAGCCCCCGCTCTCTGAATTCCATTGCACAAAAAACATTTATTCGTGTTGAAGTTGAACTGAATGGTTGAAGGGATGAGTCATGAAAATCTTCCACGATAGCTGAGTAGATCAATTGGCATCCCATAAGAGACAGGCATATTAAATTATTTTAAATCAACCCTGTGAAATGCACAACAATTGGATTCCGTTGGTCTATTTTCTCTCACCAATTAAAACACACACACACACGATACTAAAGAGTTACCACTTCGTGGGTACTAAATAGCTGTCGTCCTACACTCGTTTATACACACGGTGGTGGGTTGAATCACAGGTGAGTTTCTGTTTCCAAGTCAGAATTACGGATGTCATGCCAATTTAGAGCCACTATACGATTTCCGTCCTCTTCCTTCGTAGTTGCCATGTGCCTCCAAATACGGCATCTTTCCAACCAAGCATTGTTTATTCAAAACATTACCCCATATAGCCAGGTTCACCACTGCATTCTCTAGCAGCGCTCGTAATGTAGAACGGCGTTAGAACGAAACATTTGGAAAAAAGTCCCCCCATATCGAGGAGTGTTTCGAAGTCTACGGGGAACTTTTTAACGAGCAATGTGTTTGTTCGGTCAGTGGAAGGCGCTCACATTTTACGCATACCGTATAAACTACTCACCTGGGATCTGGAATACCTCTAGTAGATGGAGCCAGTAAGGTGGAACCCGGTGTAGTAATGCGTTAGGAACAAACTCACAAATAAACTGATAAATGGCACTTTAGTTCACGTTTGTCAACACAAATTCTAAGGAATTAGGCCAATTTGGTTACGTCAAAAGAGTTTCCAAATAGCAGTGGGCAATATATCTTGGCAATCGCGGGATAAATCATCTCTCATGAGTACCATAAACAGCCGAGGAGTTGTGGATCTGCACCAGCAATACGTAAAAATAACAGCTTGTATAGAAATCTCCCAAAATTGCATACGTAACGACGTTCTACATGACGTTCTTTGAGGAAGTAGCATATGTGAGTTTTCTGTGAGGTTAGTTATATTTCAATAACCACGATCTGCGTGCAATCCGTTGTTCGAAAGCAAGTCTGCACAGTATAACCCCAGTAAAACGCGCAAAGCCATCGTGGCCATCAAAGGTTGAGAGAGTAATTTGCTGTGGTTATATGGTTGAATAAAGTATGTAAATAATGTTCGCTGCTTAGTGTAAGAAGGAGAAACACTATTCAAAAAGGTGTTGGAAACCGTTCGATGGCCTACCGACGGTTTCGCACGACGGTTTCGCTCACGAGCTAGGTGCAGTCGACCTTGTATGCTACTTGAATAGGAGAATTTAGGCAATCGGACAAAATGGACTGAGCCAAGCAGATATCCCACCGGGTTGCGAATGGTCTTTTCTAATTAGAGTGACCTGGTGCTTCTGGTTAAGGCAAACAGTGACCTCCAAAAACTTGTAGCACCCTCTAGCCTTGTTGAACCGATGTTGCTTCTCCTCTTCAGGCGAATTCTAGGAGTATGCTTATTTCCTGCGTTCTCTCACATATTAGGAATACCAGTTCCATCGGTCGAAAGCAAAATCAAAGAGTTACCATCACTGTGAAATAAAAGCTGACGCCAGTTATACCTTCTTCTCTCTAATCTGACTGGTCCCCCGAAACACACCCGTCTTTCCAAAAAATACACAAGACACAAGAAGGGCGAAGCCGCTCGTGGGCTGTCGAAGAGTATTCAGCAACCTTACTAGTGGTGTATTACGTCTATACACCCTTCTTTGTTTGCATGTCTTCCCACATACTTAGTTTCACCTGACTGTAAGCTGCAATCACATGATGCTCCTAGAGTTCTGCTCTGAAGATCCTGATCGTGTAAGTGTGCGAAGATGCGTATATGTGACAGACCAACTATGTTATTGCAAGTCAAATCTGATATGTAACTCCAAAGATCGCTATCGCAATAAACCATACTGAGAACACACACGAGCAGCGTGTATGACTTCCGATCCCTGAGTCGTATGGATTAGAAACAACAAGGCGTGCAAAATCTGGCATCTGTATTTAAAATAAAGATGTTCACAGGCGGTTTGTTGTTAAATGGTAAGCAGAAAGAACGGTAAGCGCTTGGTGTAGTAGTTCGTTATTCATCCTTCGAAGGCCCATTCTACTGCGTGTTCGCAAAATTGCTTTAAACCATCTCCTGAGCCTGACTATCGTTATGAAACCAGCGTTCGCAAAATTGCTTTAAACCATCTCCTGGGCCTGACTATCGTTATGAAACCAGTGTCTTTTTCCGCGCAAAAAGCCACTGTCAGCCTTTGTTTGCACTATTTTTGTGTACGACCTTTAGATTTCAGCAGATATATTCCCCAACGCTCACTCAGTTAATATTATGTGGTCGAGTGTACTGAGCGACTTGGCCCTTCCTGAGGATGGTTCCACCATACCACTAACAACATTTTATGTAACACGACGTTTGAACTGAAGCCTCCGTTGTGTGTAGGTCTAACATTAGTAGAACAATTTGTCCAAGTAATCGGGTGTCCGGAATCGCCCTATCATTCGGCTCCAGTAACACCTTACCCGGCAGCTCAACGCACCAATTTGATTTTAGCAAGTGCAGTGTATGCGAACCCTGAGAAGTGTTCGGTATTGGGATAAGCCTACAAATAGGTAGATTTCGGTGTCTTCTGGTTCGTTCAGTTTGGAGCACGATTAGAGTAATCAGGCAATATGAAGCTGGCCTTCTGTGTTGTATCCCGCACATTCTTTCTTAAAGTTGTCGCCCTTTCAGTTGAAACTTCTCAATTAAAAATGCAATCCACAATCTCACGGATTTTCATGCTAAGCATCCCGGTAACAGTGTAGAAAAATATGTCCGCGCAAATGGAAAGGACAAAAGGAAGCTAAAGAACGTTGAACTAAATCAACCAAAATAGCTTCAATGGATGATGAACCCTTTCATCGGACACTGCATTTCAAAGGCATTCCAATCGGCGAATGCCCCATAAGCCGTGGAAAAATATGGATCTGCTTGCGATCACACGAACAGTTATTGACATAATACACTACTCGTAAGGTTTCTGAAAACCTTTTGATAGGCCACGATCGGTTTCACCTTCTAGGGGCTCATCAGGTAGGCAAAGTCCCCGAGATTTCGTCACCTTATGTTCAGCTACTTCATTTACAACCGGCTAACGCACTTGAGCCACCAGATGGATTCGCCAGTCCTATGTGAAACAGCGGTTGCTTGCAAGCGTATTCTAGCGAGTCACAAAATACTCTGTAACTATATATACACAAAACGTCTTGTATGGTTTAGCGCAAATGTGTGCACTCCCCAATCTTCCATGACAAGGGTGCATCTGCGCGTCATTCATGGGAGGGTTCATTCAAGCGGGAATTCGAAGACGTACCTACCTGATGAACCACAAGAATGATGAAACCGTTCGTGGATTGTCAGAGTTTTCCGAAATATTATTATTAGTTTTCTACTTCTAGACAGCGTCCACATGTAGTTTGATTATCTCATAGGAATTTGGCGCATTATGCTAACTTTGGACCACCCTTGGGAGTAGTATACTCAAATGAGAGTTTGGACGTTGGAGAACAACTAATCAAGCACCATTAATAAAATCCACAGTGAAAATATTAGCTAGACAACTAGATCAGAACAAGATATTTTGAGCGGATAAAGTTCACAAGACGACTGTTTGTCCGAACGTGTACAGGTGCAAGCCATAGAGTGGATGCGCTCACCGATAGAGTGCTTTGGTGCCCGGCTTTGTTCTCGGGACTGTCATATCAGGACTCGCTAAAAGTTCAGTGGGCATGTGAAAAACTGTGGGCATTGTTAACTACTTTTGTTTTTGTATTCGGACTCATCACGGTATTTTTACTGATATTTTCAGCACGCCATCTAATTGCGTTTTTTTACTCCCGTCATCTTTTCAGTTAGGTGAGTTTTCTTGGTTCCGAGGAAAGAGGATAAATACACGTACATTCTTCACTATCTGATGCTAGAAGGGGGCATGAAGTTATCATAACTGTCGTAATTATGACGTAGAAATTCGGTGGGTCAGAAGTCAGTGAACGGGGGTCTCATGAAGCTCCCAGAGACTGAAGGAGGAACTGCTTTTGAGAAGATGAATTTTGGTGCATTTGCCATTCTCCTTGTCCACTTCTTCCACAGTGATGTGGGATGGTAGTACCAGTTTAGTATAAAACCTGCACACGGATGTCCGAAGCGCGTGCTCATATGTAACATCATTTTGTTTGACCTTGTCGGACCAGTGTGTCTCTATTAAGTGATACTGAGAGCTAAGGCAATTTTTTCTGTTCCAAAATACCGTTCTTATTTGTCCGAATGATTGTTTTTCGCAAGTTTGGATGCAGGATATAACTAGTTCCTAGCTGATCCAACTAGACACTGAAGGTTGTGAGCTGTATTTTGCAACTTCATCCGAAACTGTTTTATTTCGTACTTAACTCCAATGCATATTGTGAACAGTTGACAGCTTACGCAGACAATAAACAGTTCCTCATTCGTTTTGTATTCAGTTCCCCGGTTGGACTGAACCAAAAGTCAATACAATGCAGAAAATAAAAGACTTGAAGAAAGCACAACTGCAAAAAAATCTTGAAGACATCAAAGCGAATCTAGCTGATTTGAAGAAATCAAACGAGGAACTGCTCTCCTTGACCGAGCTGTCTCTGACGGAACTCCAGGCCAAACTTAAACATAGAGCGGCTACTCCGCTAGATCTCTTGCACGCGTTTCAACTGAAAGGACTAAAACTTCAAGAGAAAGGCAATTCTGGTATTTGCCAGTTTATCAATGAAGCAGAACAGCAAGCTTCTCAGCTAACAGAACACCGTCCGTCAATAAAGTCGGAGTTGTTCGGTATTCCCATCAGCGTCAAGGAGCTGCTCAGTGTAAGCGGATACGATGTTACATTCGGGCTGTGGAAACTGTGTCAAAAATCAGCAAAAGAGGACAGTGTTGTGATCCAGGTACTCAAAAATGCTGGTGCCATTCCTTTCGTACTGACGTCCACAACTCAAGCAGCCTTTACACAGA
This sequence comes from Clonorchis sinensis, assembly GCA_003604175.2. Taxonomy (NCBI): domain Eukaryota; kingdom Metazoa; phylum Platyhelminthes; class Trematoda; order Opisthorchiida; family Opisthorchiidae; genus Clonorchis; species Clonorchis sinensis. The sequence continues at coordinate 181,885,567 of CM030369.1, read as the reverse complement.
GTGGCTTAAATCCAATCTTCGGGAACCTGTGGAACCCTTATTCAGATAAGCATGAAGCTGGTGGGAGCTCTTGCGGTGAAGCTGTGTTATTGGCCCAAAATGGTTCACCTGTAGGAATAGGAACTGATCTTGCAGGGAGTATCCGGATACCAGCTGTATTTTGTGGGCTGGCAGGTTTGAAACCAACTTCCAAACGTCTTAGTGCTATTGGTTCGTCTGCGCTAGTTCCTCAGTCTACTATTGAACTGGAAGTCTGTATTGGTCCAATTGGCAAACATGTGGATGACCTCGCCAAAGTGATGCGAACACTGCTCTCTCCAACCATGTTTGAGTTAGACCCAAACCTACCTGTCCTCCCATTCAATGAAGAAGTATACCTGGGGAAAGACAAACGGAACCTCGTGATTGGCTTCTATGAAACTATCGATGATTCTAATATTATTCAGACTGTTCCCTCAGTGCGTAGAGCAGTCGAGCAAGCTGTTCACAAATTATCTCAGCGTGGACATACCTTGATCAAGTTCAGTCCTCCCAAGCCATTTTGTGCTTTTTCACTGGGCCTACGATCGTGTGCCGTCGATGGGCTCAAAGGCTTAGCGAGCTTTTTGAACGGTGAACCCTTGAGCGAAGCTTCAAAAACAATCAAACGAATGGCCGCGGTGCCTGAGGGTGTTCGTCCGTTGATTGACGCACACGTCAGAAAATCTATCGGAAAACCGGCAGCGGTTTGTGAAATGATCCGCAAGGTTGATAGTGTCGCCGAATTGATGGAGCATGTGGGACGGGTGAAAAAATATAGACAAGAGTTTGCTAAGGCTTGGAAAGAGGCGGGCAATCTTGACGCCATAATCTGCCCGGTGTGGGCTTATCCTGCCATGAACATTAGCACACCATCGCACTACATAACCCCATCAGTGATATATGTCCTTATGTATAATTTATTGGATTACCCAGCGGGCTCGGTTCCAATGGGGCTTGTAAGTTGTGAGGATCTGGAGCAAGCGAAAATTGATGCGGAGAAGTTCAAACAATGTGGTGATCATTATCATGAACAGCTGATGAACATGCAAGCAGACACTATCGGGTTACCATTGGGTGTTCAAGTTGTAGCCAAACCATTCCGCGAGGAACTTGTGCTACGCATTATGTCCGAGCTTGAGAATGGCCATCGTTGAGGAGCATTCATAAGTTGTTGAGCAATCAACCTATGTGTTCATACTTTGTTTATCTTTGTTTTATCACTTATAGGATTATTTTATATCCTTCCTATCTATTCGGAGAGACCTTCTTCACAAACAACGTCAACGAACCGCAGCAGAACGGTAGTGCAACAGTATATTCTTCTTTGGCATATTCATCTAGTCTTTAGGCGATGATTACATGTAATTCAATTACTAAATAAAAATAACGAAGTGAAATACAAGGTTTTTTCGTCTACTTCGTCGTTCTGAAACTGTCTACTTGTCTGCCGAACATTAGTCAAGGTTCGGCTAGCTATTGCAAAATGTGATCCAATGCGACAGGTCTACTTTGTGGATCAACAAGGACACACAATAAAGTATTTTGCTGCCACCAAATGTGAGCACAAAAATGTGGGTGTCAGGCTTCTACTTCCCCTCTGGTGTTCGTCTTGCTGATCAAGACTTTGTTCCGATCAGCAAAGCAGGTTCACGTGGAATGTCCAGCTAACTTGTGTGTCCTCGCAACCGAGATGCTCTGCCTGGTTCATAGCTTACCCGGCGAACTTCGCTGTTCGTCAGCAAATTAGGAAAAGCTTGGAGACACAAGCTTGACACACCAAGAACGCAGTATTGAAGACCGGTGAGAAGGGTCAGATGCGTTACTTAAAGCAGAGCAGCTTAGCAGCTTAACCCCATTTCAAATATGTTTCCACCTTTGGACGAAAAGTTTGAAGTAGAATTATCTCTCCGCGAAGACAAACCTCTCACAAAGATCTGTACCACAGAACCTCTGACTCAAACAAGATTTGTTTTCATAAAGTGATAGTTCAGTTGAAATCACAAAGCTTGATACTTGTCAGTCGATCCGCATCAGAGCACTTCATCGTTCTTCTGCGATATAACAATGGCCTACACTCCGTTTATAATTGGTCGTCACTTCCCTATTCTAGCACTATTGCAAGGTCTGTCGTGAGACTCGATGAAATCAACAGTAGTAAAGCGATTGTTTATATCGGTCGACAGCTGCCTTCAGTCAAGTGGTTTTGAGGCTGGATTTCCGAAATATCAATCATAAACGCAGTGTTACGAAGTCGACTGAGGATGGCTTAATTGAAGGTTCGTCCGACAGTATGAATATTGATATTCAAGTACAAGCAAAACCACTGTAACAAAATTTTCTTAGTTCCAACTGGCCACGCAATGCATTCTACCCACTGCGACCCACAAGGGAACCTGAAAGCCTGGCGCATCCAGCAGAATGTACTAACACGCCGCTGCGTATTTCCATATCCAAACATGCAGCAACAAAAACGCAACAATAATAGGCGAAAATGGCACTTCAATGCTCGAACCACTCTAGAAACTAGTTTCTTGAGAACGAGATATGTTGTCTTTTGTCAAGTATATTTCATACAGACCGAGGTCACGGCGCTGATCTAGTTCGGTAGAAATAGTTACGACAGCCCTCTTCCGGTGAAAAGAGGTGAATTTATTTGGTGGGAAGGTATTATTATTCTAGCTTACCCAACTACGCAGCGTCGTCCGGAAAACAACAAACCTTTTGTGATTCACCCGACCGCCAATCCCGATTTCCCTCAACACTAGCGGTCTTCGTTTAATTCAGTTGTAGGTGAATTTGTCGCATCTTGTGTCAAGCATTCACTCATAAGATTTTCCATGGTCAGAGTAGCCGGAGGGTGTTAAGTATTGCTTCCAGTGCTAAGGTCTTAGGGGAATCATATCGAGATAAGCCCAGCATCATCACGGACACCAAGGCGAAGATCAATTAATGACTTCCATACAGATAGTATGACCGAACAGTCGGGTAAAACAGCTGCACTAGAGTGACAAATTGCTCTTTGTGATGTGTTCAATTAAACAGATTCTACAATGCTATATCGTCCCTTGACCCACGCAGACTACAAAGTAAACTGAATTCCCAAATGCACCATTTGTGCAGGCCCAACCACCCCACATCTCTAGATGGCGCAATGTGATGTTGTGAGATCAAAATGGCGTAGTTACCTGTGTGTTTTAACTAATGCTGGAAATATGGAGGTTACAAACGCTGACAAAGCACAAATTTGCGGAAATGAACGTGAACGCTTACATATGAGTCTGCTATACAAAATTAGAGGACGAAACCCACCTTAGCTTAAATTAACGTGTTTGTGAATGTTAAAAGTGACGAGTTCAGCGCGAATTTGGAAACACTGTATCAGTGAATAAATCACTGGCTCTTGATATCAGGATCACGACCCACTGGAGGTTGTACATATGATATGCAAAACGCACAGCTTCACACGACACATGGACAATTATATCACGCACTTGAACTACTAGATACGATGATAAATTGTTAGTGATGAATCAGTTGGCGTGTTTTGAGATCTGTATGACGCGCGCTGAGGGCTCATATATACGTGGAAAGGAAACCCATTTAGGGTTTGATGGGTTTGATGTCCAAAGACTGGCGCCTGGCCCTCGTGACTACTAAGATATCCCCTTAATCTAAGTCAGATGTAATCCAGTAAATCCGGGCCGTCAATACGGTTGAGACAGCTAGAGTCCAATGCTGCGGCGCACGTCCTTTCTAAGTGTAACCTGAACCCTAACAACGTGTATCAGCGAAGTCGATTCGAGTTCATTGCCTGCGTCCGAGCTCTTTAAAATTCACCTGGCAATCTTGCATGCCGACTGTGTTGAACGGTTTATAAATGGAGCTGTTTAGCACTCTGGTTTATGTATTCGTCCGGATATTCTGCACAGGCAATATTGTAAGCGCTTTTTGTGCAGTGCTTAGGTGGACAATGTCCTTAGCTCTTACGAGGTAGCTTTTTTGGGTGTTATCGGCTCGAAAGAACTTTCTGACATGATGATCCTGAGGTTATTTCGGTTGGTTTCGCAAATAACATCTATACAAAATATTCCCACAAGGATCGCTGGGTTTTAGTCTGCCTGTGTTGCAGCTCTAAATACAGTTCCTACCATTTATTGGTTAGTGAGACATTTCGGATATTTATTTTAATGTAATGCTCTATTGGGTCGTCTCAGTTTATTTTCTTGTGTGAACACACAGCTTCTTGACGTGATTCGCAAAGGATCAGATGAATGCGCTTTTGACGTGGTGCGGACGTGAGCATTCTTAATCCAGGCACATGTTAAAATGCATCTCCTGATTCGCGTTATCAGGCAACCTAAAATCCAGGAAACCAGAAATTCTATGTTCACTCTCAGCACGTACGGTGAGTTTTATTCAGCTACTCAGTTTGAAAATGCTGTTCGTTGTGCGACTGACAAAATCACCGATCAATTTCATGTTTATAATAAGGGGATTGCAGCCTAAAACAGACGCCCAATAAGAGAGCAACGAGATAACCGGGCCTGTGAGGGCCACCGACTGATTGGCTTTCGATAAGTTTTGTGAAAAACCGGTGTAGCTGATACAGTTCACAGTGGGACATAAGACGAAGTACCCTTCCTCAGTACCTAGTGGGAAGGCTGGAAATCACTATTCTAAAAAAAACGCGTCAAGAACGCGCTCCTCTATTCGTCAGGCTTGCGTGATAAACCACTAATCATGCTGCTTCTGACTTCGTTCAAATTGTTGACTAGCCACTCTGATAACTTATTCGGAATGAGTGCATAACCACTCACAACAGCAGGTGTAATGATGCCCCTGAACCACTCTAGTGATTCAAATGCCCTCAACATCAGACACTGGCCATCGGCTGTTACCACTTTCCAACGTCAACACTGGTCAATTCCCCCTGCACATTTTGCAGTGCAGAAGTTGTGTCGGGAAAGTTCAACAGGACGCATGAAAACGTTCAATTTTTAGACTACGTGCATCTGAGATGTTTACTTTCTTGTCCAATGACTTGCAACTGCTTAGTCCATGTTTGCTAATAAATGAGTTTGGAGTGAATGGCTTTGCTCCTTTCATTGGTAATGGCAAGGTTACATATAACTGAGGCGGGCGCACAACCTCTACTTTTTGGCCCTTAAGAAGATCTGGGAAGCTAGATTAGCCTGGAAATAACGGTTAAGTGAGACAAATTCACCCAACATGTTATTGAAATAAGTGATATAATCGAGCTTCTTGACCAGATGGACAACGCGATGGCCGTCTACATGTCTTACAGACGCATAACTAATCTGCAAACCTGTGTTTTCGGTTTTGGCAAGATTCATTCTCGTAGCTATCGGATCAGCCGTTTTGTGAACCATCACCAGCTGTTCTAAACCAGCTGGAATTTCTTGCTTGAAACGACACCGCCTGAGAGAATCAGTCAGAGCTGAGGCGTTCTGATGGAGACTTTCTCCCGAAAGAGGCTTCACTTTTGAAAGAAGCACTAAATAACTGACCGGTTTTTTGAGGTCATTAAAGAGGCCTATTTCTACTACGGAAAACTGGCTTGCATGCTGTCGTAAACTTTGCAACGAAATTGGTTAAAATGCGGCCAACTCGCTATTCAAATCTCAACTCAGACTTGACGGAGGCTAACTTTGGTATCAGGTCTCCTTCAGTTATACTACATACCTTGAATAAATAATCGGGAATTAGTGACAGTTCTGTAACAAACTCACATGAAGCTAGCAGCTGCCGTTATTGCTAGAGAGGCACTCACCCATTCTAGTTTCAGCGGAATATGAGAGGAAATAGCCATAGGTAGTCACCCCAAAGTTGTGATTGGTAGACAGCAAGCGTTTTGCAGTGGGCCTTTAACTACACCATAAGGACTATTTACTCTTTTTTCTTGGGATATTTTCTCGTGACTTTTCGTCAAAATGTTACACACTGGCTTGCTCATTGTCGACCAAACTCTGCGTGTATTTGTTGTCCCCTAAGTTACCGGCTGACGTTGTCGTCAGATTCCTGGACGACGGTAGTTTTAGCTTGCAGAATACCGTCTTAAAGTCATTTGGTATCACGGTATTTCATCGGATCTAGTTAACAAGGATTTTAAACTTGTTACCTTTCACCCGCGAGTAGACATCAGAATATAATGCCTGACTCCACTTCATCATCAGATGATAGGAGTTCAGTCTGGAAGTATTGAATGCGCGAAACAAACGCGCTTGTTGCCTGTTCATCATCAAATTATCCCTTTACTCTGGTCATTAGGAAGAGACGTTTTGGCAACCTAATGCTTTAGTACACAGTTGTCAAATTAGACAGTATTATTTCTAAATCAGAGGAAATTTGGGCGGGGCATATGCTCCGAATTTTTATTGTTCTTATTATTATTGCTAGTTTGTATCTGTGGTAGTTAAACTGTTCAGAAAGACTTACCAAGCCTTCCAGAGCACTGATATATCAATCCGCACTTAGAAGGTGATGTCGGTTCCAAAATTTTCAGACGAGCAAGTTAGGCTTTATTCATCATCCAATAGATTTTGTGCAATCTTCTGCATGCGCATTGCAAATAATAGCTCACGTGAATGCATGTTGTGGAATCGGCTGTCAGTCTCGAAAGGAATCCGAAAATACCTGCGGAAAATAACCGCACTCTCGTGCTAGTAATGTCGTAGTTAATTCCATGGTCTGAGTAGTTTTCATAATTGCATAGACAGGTTTGATGCCTGTCTTAAGACAACTTATGAAATAGAAGGACGGCGTCCAAAAGAGGAAGCGTTACCAGGCCTAATAGCACTCACAATTCTGCCTTTCTGTCAATATACTCGGGTGACAGCACTGAATGCTGTAGATTTTGTTCGCATTGTGTGGAATAACCCATAGAAAAAATTCCTCGGAATTTGTATTATGGTTCATCCCCGTAGAATAAAATAGCTTTTCTTAATATCCTAGTCTGTTTTTACGGATGTTACGAAGGGAGAAAAATAAATTCGGCTTTGGTCAGATTAGTCAGTAGCTGAATTTCCCGGCTTTTTCAAGAGTTGTGCTGGAGCAGATTCTAAACGTGGTTGCCTAATGCGTATGTTTAATCAAACTAACATACTTCACGGTTACTCAATTTTTCTGTTTGTGTCACACCAGAACGTTTTGATGTGTGCGGTTCAAAACATGATGTGCCGGTTTAGGGGGTTCAATGGAAAAAATCAGCACGATTGCAATCTTTCAGTTTTCTTAATATATGTAGGGGAATAGAGACCACGAATGGTTAAACGAGCCAGCACAATCCACAGATCAACCAATTAGATGTCCTGCTTACATCAGCACCGAATGGGATAAAAAAAATTCAGTCGTCCAGGCTTACTTATGTTTCATTGTCGAATAAAAATAGCGTATTACAAGTATCCCAGCTTAAAGATGCTACCTAAATTTGGTGGCTGGGCTTCAATATTATAATGATCCTGTCGGTCACACTTTGTGGAACCTATATCTGCAAGATCTAACAATACAAGAAAGATCAACGGAAACAGTCCAGTGAGGAGCAGCGAACTCGTTTAATAAGAGATTTATATTACGAGGCGGTCGGGGGGTTAAAAGAAGTCGTACTGTTTTGTACTGCCCAGTAGCAAAAAGTGTTTGCTCTGGGTGACCAGCATCTCTATGTTTACGGAATTTGCTCTTTGCCTTCGAGGAAGGACGATTTAGAAGAAGTTTGCCTTAGGCATGCACACTTTGATCACCCAACGATTGACGGTGACCACTGATGCATTGTCCACCAAGGTCGAAGGATTTTTCAAAGTGAAGATTTCAGTTTTGTTCAAAAGAAACCTGCTGCGTACTTTAACAGTAGGCCTGCCACCCATTGATCCATGCATCTTCGGGCTAGGTCATTCTCAAATGTCTCCAGGTTAGACCTTGAAGCCAAAGGTTAGGGATGGATACGCAAATTAACTTCTTGTTTCCAGTCTCATCAGTCTCAAGGCACCACCTTCCCATTAATGATGTTGACTTGAAAGGGAAGCAAGACACTTCCAAAACTTGGAACCCAGAAAGCGAATATTCTCCCGGATTGAAATAGAGAGCAGATGCCTGGGAGACGAATCGCCATTGTTACACAGGAATTTGAACGCGGCAGAAAAGAGTTCACTTCACTGAGAGAGACCGGGTTGGTTGTTTGAAGACAGCCAGATGGTGTTAAATTGATTGCACATATCTCACGGATCGTAGCGGAAATCCATCTGAACTAACTGAATTTCACTAATGGCTGACTGACCATATCGGTTTCCAGATCGAATCACGTTGGCTTGGAAACGAGAACGGAAATTGAAAGCAGCTTATATTTTAGGTCTTCGGTGGTATTGACCAATTAAAAACGCTATGTAAATGCAAAAGGACATACCTTTCATATAGGTCCGGTAAATCCACTGGGTAAACAGTCACGAACCGACACAAGGTGTCGACCTATCAACAGCAAACTGCAGCTGGCAGAAGCGTTCGCCCTTTAAAACGCACCATGCAGGACTGGCAAGTGTTTTCTTGAGGGAAACAAGGGTGTTGAACTGCGAGAATGATTGGGATGAGTGAAATAGGGACTCACTAATTCATTCAATCTGACCGTCAGAAAACACAAAACACCCCTTAGTCTGGTTACTGTCGCTGCTCATGCCTTCCAGGATGGGCTCTGTGTGATCCGGCCTGTGCAAGATATGGCTTCTACTCCATGTCAGTGGAGTTCTGGTCGTTAGTAAACCATCCAGATTAGCTGAGATTATCTGAGAAACTGGTGGTGTAGGCACCTCGGAATGGCTGTAGTAGGCCGAAGCTAATAATCCACTTCTTTATTTTCTTCACAATAAGGCCTGCAAATAAATTACGGTTGACAGAAGCTGAGCATTAGTGTTGAAGGCGTATGTTGTGCTGTCGATGATGGTGATGATAATTCTGTTAAGTCTGTGAGACGGCTTGTTGCTCGGATTTCTGTTGTCTCACAAGGACACTATCCACAGACCTGATGCTTGAAATAAACCCACAAGCTGCAAAATCTGGCATGGTATTTGGTTACCTTGAGAAAAGCTTCTGGAACAATCCTTACTTCTGTGTACAAACAGAGATTGCACCGTATCAAGCTGTTGTGGCAAAACTCGGATACTGTACATAAGATATGCTCGAGTTGTTGACCAAATTCACTCTTCTGTGCAACATTTTCCGGATCAAATGAACACATCGGCTCTTGACAGCGAAGCCCTTCAGAATGCAAACGCTGTTGGGGTTTAAATGCTGTCTGTTATCGACAGTTATTTTGCCCAGCATACGATTAACAATGCTTGCGTAACTCGGTGGACCCATTATTCGAATTGTTCGTTCCCAAAATCTTTGAATCATTGCACCTCTAATTTCTAGCACTGCCGTTACAATAACTTCAGTCGTGGCATTGCGGTGCTGTTCCGTCTGTTTATCCGCTCGAGGACAATCAATTATTCAGTCGAGAGGGCGTCGTGATATACAGTTCTAGCTAAAAGTGGTTGGCCAATAACAGTTTCATTTCTTTGTTTTATCCTAGAATCCGTACAGCCGCTGAAAAGTTTATCGTCACTTCGACTGTCGTTCGGCTGAGACAGAAGGTGCACTGGGATGTGTGAGCAAGGTGGCATAGTGACGTCTAGCGAGTCCTGCTTGGCTAACCAACTGTCACAAAATATAGTTGGTTAGTGGAGATCCATGTGTTACTGAGTGAAAGGTGAAAGAAGTCCAGCAAATTAATAGCATCAAAACGCGTCATACCATTGCCCGTTTGAATGTTGTTTGTCGTGTTCAGCTCCCTTCGTTTTCTCGTAGAGGTAAAAGAGTAGCGTTGAAAACAGCCACACATAACTGAAGTCTCTAACAATAGTGAGAATGGTGATTACATTTGCATCCATTCCCTAGAGAAGACATTTTCTAACCCCTAGTGAGAATGGTGATTACATTTGCATCCACTCCTTAGGGGAGACATTTTCTAGCCCTCTAGGATATTACCTCAGGGAGCGGGATTACTTCATTAGATTACAACAGCGCGAGGACTGACTACATACTGAGACAAACCAAAATGTTAAACCTCTAGTCCCGAGTTTTGACGAGCATATGATATTCTAGTGGGATTACACACAAAAGGAACGGGTTCATGCTGATATACAAAATCAGAAGAGTTGTGATCATCAAGGCGGATATGAGTTCACTGCATAAACTTTAATAATCATGACGTATTTCTTCAATATTCATTCACATTCTTGAAGCAATCCACTCTCTGGTTCCCGAATCGGCAAGTAATGCCTTGGAGGGAACTTATACGCTGACAAAGAGCGCTGCTATTCGTCTGAATATCCAAGCAGACTGTTGCTCAAAATCAGCCTATACCTAAAACTTTTTTTTACATTATTTCACTATGCAGCCGTCTTCTGCGGGTGTGCCCCAATTTTAGCGGTGCTTTGAAAAAAAGAAGCATGTCCAAGCATAAAACTATTTGACAATGTGAATCAGTTCTACGGAAGCTAGAAAATAGTACTGAACAGCACACCATTACTATGGTTCTCTATTATTACGGTTTTTGCCACAATGATTGGGTACGTGACTACGTAGCAGGTTTATTTTCACTTTCGGCTCTTATTTGATTCTAGCTGGCCAGCAAAAAAGCCACTTTTTTACCCCAGAGGACAGGCCCCGACGAGAAGCATGCAAACACAATTTGCTGGTGCGCTATGGATACGCATATTACTTTATGGTGGTCAGGCACCATTTTCCAATAACTTCGTTATTATTAAAGTTCATATCCAATGGTTTGAACTCCGCCCTTCTGATATGCGAGGACAGCGTGTTACCACTACCCCACCAGCGCATGCTGGACTCACTGGAATTTCTATGGTGAACATGTTCGCGCCTGGTTGATGCGAACGGGACGCCCGACGCCTCAAACGACAACCCAGTAACATGCCTTGGTTGTGTCGACCGATTGGATCGCCAGTCAGAATTTCCCAGTCAGGTAGTGCCACAGACGCTTGAAACCTTCTGGGTGTTGGTGGTCGCTGGTTGCTGGCGCCAGAATGTTTCCACCAGGACAGCAGGACGATTGTTCAAACGAGGGTCATGTGAGTATGTATCCTACAAAATCCCGCAACCACCAACACCTGAAAATTCGTTATTGTTTATGATCACGTTAATGATAATGATGATGATGGTAATCATAGTGATGACGCTGGAACGGAGAAATCGACATTCTTTGTATCAAAAGGAGTAAGAATGTTGATACCGATGGATATATTATGGTTACTCGATGAATAATGGGTAACGATATATCCTGTCTGAGCTCAGCCGCATGTGCGCCCACCTGAATACCTTGTACCTGGGGTATAACCTAGGGAATAAGACCGGAGAGTGAGCAGGAGGGAGCAGGTCTGCATCGATCAGCATGCCCAACTGGTGGCCAATAACTGCCTAATTAAGTTGGTGTAGCTGGACATCTCAGCCCCAAATGCATGCAAAGGGGCGTCTGGTGGACCGCATCACTTAGGAGACGAATTCTAGGCAAACAGACCGCTAGCTGGCGCTACCATCGTTAAGCTAGCTCTTCACATCCGTGGTTACAGGCGGTCACCTCTGGCATCTTTATCATTTGTAACGCTTATTTTCTTGTCAAATTATTCCTCCATCCAACTTCGCTCAAATTGTTTAGTACATCTTCATTCCCTAGATCACGCGACTCGTTTGTTTCACTAGCACACATATCACGCAACAAAATCCTCTCTCGATCGCAATCTTGACTGAGAACAAGTCAGCTCCTGCCTTGAATGCATCGGAACGATTCTAGGTGATTTCACGCACTCCAAACCTTCCTACTTATAGGAAGACAGAACACAGTCACCACAGACACACGCCAAGTGACTCAGTGCAGAGCGGCTACAGCACACAGTCCACGGACGTGCCAGGAAGAAGGTGTAGCAATCAAAAACTGCATACGAAACACTACACCCGCCTCCAGACAAATGCGGTTGAAACAGCCTTCTTCAAAATAAGCCTACTGAGGCCAGCAGTGTTTTCCGTCTATTGGGAAAGGCCAGTATCTAAGCAATTGATTCATACCAAATCCTTCCAAAAACGCTTCGTATGGGTGTTAATGGGTCTTGCAAAGTGAGCAAAACTGTTCATTGCATCGCACAAAATGTCTCCAACGGACTTGCTGCCGTGTGACGTCCGATTTGGATGCCCTGTCATTCCTCGTTTTCATTAAAGCGAAATGGCGAAAACGAGTATAGAGGGTTATAATCTGGCTGGTTCTCTGTCTACGAACTTGGCCAAACCGGGGCTCTATACCCAAACATGAACGATTTCCGACTGATTTTGCGCATAAGGTCATTTCCGGAATCCAGCAGCTATGACAACGTCTCTGTCCCTCAACTATCAACAATTTTTCTACTGCCTCGCATATCGCATATGATTGGTTAGGGTGACAAACAAAAAGCAAGTCATACTAGGAGCCTTACTGCTATCATATACCCTTGTTAATTGTCGGAGTTGCCCAGTTATTCAATTCACGCAATAATATAGTGCTCTCTGGAAACGACGCAGTCTCTGATTCACCCCATGCAGCAGTGACCAACAAGCGAGCTGCGGCCATCAGCACAATGCCTATTCACTGGGATGTCCGCACCAGTACGTGCGATCAGCAGTCCAGATGATACTTGGTAAGATGAAATTCGAATCGGCTATCCTGAAAGCATCTCGACAGGCATCGATGGTAGAAGATAGTCGACCTGAAATGGTAGCACTAGAGAACTGGACAATATCGTTGTGCTAGCGAGAATCAAAATTCATCTGATATAAGATAGCAAAGTCAACCGCTGAAGACCATCAACTTCATTCTATTTGAGATGAAAGAGACCCAAGCCAAATTCTCTGACGGTATGACAACATAAGTGACAGCCAGCTATATGCGCCATCCTTCGGATCCTTTGGTTGCGTTGGGTGATCGCGGGTCCATTGTTAGGGCACTCAATCAACGGTCTTCGAAGGGGTCCCCTGGTTACACCACATAACGATATAGACTGAGTAAATGAAACGATAGCCCTCTCCAAGTCAACATCATAAGAGCTCCTCAAAAGGATTTCTTTCTTCTGAATTCTCTGACACGAAGCCACCGCCTGCACGAAACGGTCGTATTTTACGAGGGTCGGAATAAGGGAAAAGTCCTAACATGCTGAGCTGTTCCATTTACTCTGTGTCGCCTCTGATATAATCGAACCCTTACAACTACTGCATGACAAAAATGGAATGCTGATATCATCTGACTCAAAGAACTAGAAGCGGTGGTTGGAAGAATTAAGCCAATCACTAAACCGCTCCAGTCTTCAGACGAGAATCCACAAACATCAATTTGAGGTGCTTACAGCTTTAATTTCGAACCTTCTAGTCAAAAGGATATTATTCCGCTTGTGGACCTTATGTACATCCTACGTAAACTTCTGCAACATCGTGCAAAATTCCAGCAGAAAACCATTGCCCATTTACTTTATTTTCGTGCCAGGTTTCACCCTATCCACTGTGAGTCACTTTGGACTTGCTGACGGTGTAACAATAAAACTCATTACTCTAATCAAAACCTGCTACTTGTCAACGAAAATTCGAGTTCAGTTTTACAATGGAGATACCACTGAGTTCGATCTCGCCTCCAGTATGAAACAAGGTTGCCTTTTATCACCGGCATTATTGATCTTTGTAGTTTCCTGGATAATGTGCCGGACACTGGAGAGGTATTATGTGGTCCCATTGAGCTCAAACATACGCTAATTACATAGTCTTACTTGGCGGAAATACAGGCGATCTACTTGCTGTTCATTATTTAGTCACTTTCCATGCACGGCTGGTTGAACCGACGAACAATTGCAGCAAGTCAAAATTCTCCTCTACGTAAGCAAATGTTCAGAAGGTAAATCTTCGCGAAGATGGCCAAATTGAGTGTGTTGCAACATTTCCGTACTTGGTTTATACCCTTCCGCACGGTGGGCATCAGTGTAGTAGGATATGGTCTTTTGCAACTCATGAAGGCCTTGTGGCTGAGAAATGAAATCAGCTTGCGCACGTGGACTCGTGTATTCAAAGTGGCTGAGAAATGAAATCAGCTTGCGCACGGGGACTCGTGTATTCAAACCGGCAATCTGTACAGTCCTCTTCGAGTACAAGAAATTCGCAAACTCTAGGTTTTTTTATCACTGGTGTTCAAGGTGCATCTGGAAATAAAATTGATAGACACATTATCCACCAAGATAGTTAGGGAAGGCTTCTTCAGTAGCCTATGTCTCAAGCAACTAATGCATCAGCGACGACTTCAACAGTTCGGGCACGTTGCCCTAAATTCTGAAAGCTGGTTTTGAAAACGTACACCAACTACTGTGTCATGTTCTGGTCTGGAAGGTAGTTGAGAAAGGGGATTCCTCGCTTGCTGTTCGTGGGCAGCTCACGAATCCTGTCTTATGAGTCAGCCACCACTAAGTAAAGCAAAAAAGATGCAGCTGACATTAATAACCAATGAAACAGTAGTCCATTTTGAGCGAACATTCTGCGCACGGCCTGGAGCACCTCAGCCGCACACAAGTAGCCGTCAACACGATCGTTGTATGCTCGGTAGTTGTTTCGCTCATTCCTACTCATTCAGTTTTCCCGCTGCAATAACTTTTGAGCGCACTATTAAAGTTAAACCAAACAAGGGTATGTGACAAACGTGAAGATCGGATAAGCGATTCTGACCAACACCTGCGAACACTCTGATGACGACAAGGTCCAGGAGTTTTGTCCCAGAAAGAGAAAAAATGGCGTCCAAAAATTAAAGCCTTTACCTTCTGGTACAAAAAATTGATGGAAGTTTGAGCTGACGTCCCTCATCCGAATACAAAATCGTTATGTCCACTATTTAAACCTTAACTTGTGTACCTGCCGCCTCTGGGCTAGAGTGCCAACCGGTTTCGACCAAAAAGGACGGATTAAGTAGTTGGGAAAGCTAAGTAAAGTCAAGAAGAGTGACTACGCTGCAACACGCTTACTAGGTTAGGGAAAAGCGTGTATTGCTCGATGATAAGTTTTCGTCAATCGATCGACACGACCAAGGTATGTTACTGGATTGTCTTTCAAGGCATCGGGCGTTCCGGTCACATCAGCCAAGCGCGAACATCTTCACCTGTTCAAACGTAAAAATTCGAGTGAGTCCGGTATGCGCTGGTGTAGTAGCGGTAACACGCTCGCTTCGCATGTCAGATGTGCAGAGTTCAAACCCCAGCGCGGCTATTGGATATGCACTGCTGATGAGCTCCAATAAGAGCGAAGCTCGAGTCAACTGCTTCCCCCTTTGGTGGGGACTCACCAGGACGGTTGCGCAAGGACAGGAGGATGACTGTTCAAACGAGTCATGTGAGTATGTGTTCTACAAAATCCCGCGACCACCAACACCTGAAGTAAATAGTGCGTCTTGTACATTTTTTGCTATTATCTACGCGGACATCCAGACAGAGATTTTGCGCTGTCTAGTCCTATCTTGTTTGCTGACGTGGTTATCTTGGTCAAAGTTTTATGTGGATGCACAAGGCGCACACAGTAGGAGACCGTTGGTCTTACAGACGAGTGCCAGTGACCCAAAATGTGTGATTTATTGACTGATGTCATTTCGCAGGCACGGAACACAATAAAATTTGTGTTCATATCTACCAATCACAAATTAGGTTCGTGGGCGGAGATGGTGATTGGCCGGTAATTTGCCGACAAAATCACGGTGCTGGCCGCTTACTCAGTTGTCGCACGCTGTGTAAGCCTAATCGGTGAGTTTAATTGATTCCGTTGAATTTCTTCACAAATTGTATTTGTGACTGCATAGAAGCCCTGTTTCTCATCTGAACTTTAGTTCCGGTTATGGAATCCTATATCGATCTGACTGCTTTTGAATAAGGAGTGGTGCGTGAAGGGGGATGAATGCAGCACTCCAGACCTGAAGCTATATATGGACAGTTTAATGGGTTCGGATTATCAATAGAAACCTATCACTTTCGTGACTTCTACATCCAAGTATACCTAAGGACAGAGGAGAACGTACCACTGCGTGGAAGCTCACTGCGCCAGCCCATGCCCACCTACCTACGTCTGCATCATCGCCCCACAAAAGTGCACCATTTTTTCGACTGTCTGAAGCATTTAGTGGTGGTGAAGGTGTTCAGATTCTGTTAAGGCATGTGTGTGCTGACAGCCACCCAATCTTTTCGTGAAATCAATGCTGACGTTCGATTAAGTGACGCCACCTAACGTTATACAGCTGGCTTTTCTGGAGAGACCAACACTCCCGGGAAAACCACCTCTAGCCGATTCTTCCGAGCTTGCTGTGAATTTAAGAACTCCGGAGATTTTAGCTCTCGGCTTGGACTACCAGGCGCTTTCCAGGTATTTTTTCGGAAAATGGTCCTCAGGGGGTATCTGAAAACTTATCCGTTATGTTTATCTGATACGTAATCAGGTGATTTCCTACTACAACTCAAGTGGACCTACATTGAGAATCTCAGAACGAATTCTATTTTTGTGTGCTCTCATGGGTTATTTTGTTCGTAAACAATGGCATTTAAGGTGTACGGATGAGATGGTGTATAGCAATTCAGTCTCTCCAATCAATAGCATATTCACTACGTCCTCGTTCCGGTCCATTAGGTTAATTAAGATCTTCAGCAAGGGTTGAAATCTTTCCGCACTCCCAGTTCATGTGATCAGTTGCTACATTACAGTGAATTCGCTCCTGTGGCTTTCCACTCTCATGCTGCCAGTGTTACTTATCCTGGTGTTCCCGTTACGCACTGGACGCTTTGCTATTCTTCTATTAAGTTTAATGTGTTTATCAGTTTTTTTCGAACTTTTCCGGTCAGTTCCGTCGCCAACCTCTAAGTTACAATGGAAAGATTACCGCATATTTAAGCTTTATGTGGGCGACATGGCTCAGTGGTTAGAGCGCGAATTTACTGACCGAAAGGTCCGTGGTTCAAACCCGACCCCTGCATTTCGACTTCTCCTGTCTAAGCTTGGGCAACCTGGCAGTAACAAAGCCCTCGTGCTTCTCTCGAATGGCATGGCAGTTATGCATCGAAAGGGTGCCACAGCTGAACGGTTTTTTATGCTTTATATGAGCGGGGAAATCGTGACAATTAAATGACAACACATAACCCTCCATGGTGTGAAATCACATGCACCGATTCCCCTCAAGAAAGATAATCTTTCAAACAGAGGCCTGATACCACTTTGGGAGTGGTGATTGCTGCTTATAAAATGAATTATACCCCACAAAAATATTGTAGGACCGTCGTATTCCGAACTTTTTAAATTGCCAGATCCGGTCAGTTTGGTCAGGGCATTTAGGAAAAACGCCTTGTGGTGTTTTTACTGTGTATATAGATTACACATTCACCGGTGAGTCTCTATTTTTGTGTTAACGTAGCAAGCGACTTAACTCTAAATTCAGAGGCGTCCGCAGCTTCGCGCCATTTCTGTCTATGTGTTTTCAATCAGGCTGAGTGCGAGAGTGCGAGTCGACGAGACCAGTGGCTTCATGTGATAGAACAGAGACTAGCTTTTACTGAACTGAGAAATGTGAACCGCAGCTTTCGCCTGTTGAATTTTCCAGTCTTCTTAACCAATTATTTGTACTAGTGACAACAGTAACTGTCCGGATGTTTAATTCTGGCTATGAACACAGAACGGTAGCGTTAGTTATTTAGGTGTGCATACCGTCCTATGCAGCTGACTGAACTATCAACAATGTGAAATCGAAATGCACCAGGCGGGAACGTCCAGTATTGCAAAGCCGACAAACCCGAAGATATAGGAGCACAAATCAACAGAATAACTAATCTGTAGGGAAGACACTCATCTGCTGGAGTGATGTTATCCAAACATGAACGCATACCCTACCTTTGCTGACTGACTGACCGATTGGTAAAACAACTCAAGACGTGTAAGAGGTGGGCTGTGTTTAGAATAAAATACCAGAGTTGGCATCCTCCAACTAAGGAAATAATGCAGGTCAATGATTATGCAAGGTTTTCTCTAACGGCCACTGCAGGATCAACTTTCAGACAGAGATTTACTTTCTTTGATTCTTATCTTCAGTGGGTGAGAAAGCCATATGTGAATTTTGTCCGATACTTTGTATGCTGAAGGCTGAAGCTGTACAGGCGTTTGTGTGTCATGCCATAGGAAGCTTTGTCGAAATCAGAGGAGCTTCTTGAAGGCACCGCTCGTTCAAACCCCTACTTAAATTTTTCGTTAGCTTACAGACATTTAGCGCGAGACTAGTCAGTCTGTACTTGTCAAGGTCACTGTGTGTGCATTGGTCAAGAATCAGGCATCGGTAGCTTCGATGACACCATCAGTGCACGGATGATGCGCGCACGATGTCCCCACTATAGTTGATGGAAAGCTGGCAAGCAAATTGCCAAGGTGGACGAATAGTTGAACAGCCACCTGATCTACGACTTAATACTGCTTTAATGAATTCTGTTTCCACTCAGCTGAGAGACCGTTGTCAGATAGTTAGACAGTAACAGTAACAGCAAATTTCGCCCAATGTCTCCATTAACGGGTAGCCGATCACAAAGTTTTTAACTCAAAACTGCGTTGCAATGTGTGCTATTATGGGTGTGCTGTTTCGACCGCTGTTGGAAGCCTGTGGCAATAATTTTTACAACCAGGTGAATGCGCGCTAATGAAACCGCAAAGCGAGTTAGCTATCGCATTTCATGGTTGGCTTGATCGTGGTCATAACTTTGGTGTCTGTGGTGATTGAGCTAGACTGGGTGTCAGTGACCATGTGTTAACTGTTCTGGTTGGTAGCTTGTGACAATAGAAGTCCAGATTACTTGAAAAAGATAATTTGTCCGGTCCAGAGACTAGATGCTCGTTCACCTTATGCAAATTCTTCCACATCCCCTGATGGGATTACACGTTTTCTGAAAGCCTTTTCATAGGACCTTCTTTCCTGATGAGTATTAGGACGTATTGTCTTTGTGGGCCTCCGGTCTATTATAGGTACTCTGGTCCATAAACTCTATTCACAAGTACTTTGGTGGTTCCAATTCACACTGGAGGATGCTGCCGCTTCTACGACACTACATTATGTAAGCGAGGTATTCGGGAAATCAGATTCTAATCTTTGTTTGTATGCCTGTCTCTCTGTCTCCAGAGAAATTTGTCTCACAGAATCCGCCTGGCCTCCTTTTCAAGTAGTGTCATTTTGTTTGGATGTACATGGTATGGGACGATCGCGCAAAACCTCACAGAATTGCTTTCCGATGCAGCTTCGAAGGAACCCCTAAGTACCCTCTTATGTTCAAGAGAGAATTATTTGACAAATGCATCCACCATGTCTGAAGGTCTGTGTAAACTTAGATTCCAGCTCCAGTGGATGAAACATCCAACTCACGTGCTACCTCTCTCATATTGCGAATGTTTGATTTGTAGACGTTTATCCTCGGGTCCATTTCTTTTCGCGGGGCAACCAAAGTGACTGATCACCCAGGAAATGTACAACTTGTGGTAGCTAGATCCTCGCTGGTTGTCAAACACACTGAGTCGCTTTGATTCACGTGAGCTTTAGAATCGTTCACAGTTCGACGGTCTGCACAACGCCTTCTGCCACCCAGATTTCAAAAATCATGTTATTGAGGAATTCTGAGGCCTGATTTTGCAAGATAATAGACTTCTTACCTCCAACCTTATCCTCACAGTTGTTACAAGGACAGAAATAAGCAGGAATGAACCAATCATTCTGCTTGCAAGACGACCTGCGAAAGATTGTTCACCCTCTGGCGCGAAAACTTACTTGTCCCGTATTTCTCAAGGAAGCCGTATCTCGGTACACACAAGGGTATATGCCCGGGACTTACCCATCAGGAATTTTTGTTCACCAGACTTATTCTAAATACACTGAATGTTTTCATGGGTCACTCTGTTTAGCTTCTGGACTTATTCATTGGGGCTCAACAGTGTCGCCTTCCTACTGCCTATGGACCTAACGGAGTAGGCAAAGATTCACTGGGCTCAACAGTGTCGCCTTCCTACTGCCTCTGGACCTAACGGAGTAGGCAAAGATTCACCAACTTAAGGCATTTTTCATCACCGTTATTCTTTATTCTCATTGATTCCTTCATTTGGATTCTATCGTCGCCATAATAAAATACTTTCCACATACTGCATAGATTGCCTGGAATATATATTAACGGTCTTCTAGCAGTTCCAAAGGAGCCATTGACGGTAGCAGTGGCGGGTCAGCATAGTTTTTCTCTGAACGAAAACCTTAAGGAAAAGTTAGGCCTTGTCCATCAAGATCAGAGAGCCCTGAAGCTCTTTCATTTAGGAAATTGCTTTTGTCGTCCATGCGTTTTTCAGGAAGTAGTTCCGAGGACTCCGGAATATTTATCGTAATAATAGATTGTCCCCAAGTGTACTGGCTTTCCCGTTTCCTTAGGACGGAGTCGGTTGTTTACTCCTCATGCTTCATTTATTCAGTACTTCTGAGAGTACCTTTGCATCTCTAGTTTAGTTAAGTCCTGCGGGGTTTCCTCTTCTGTTGGACTCTTGGTGGATACCAATGCTGAGTTACTCGGTTGTCTGCGGTTTTAGCACTGTTTGATTTGTCTCCGTATGATACCCAGAGAATGATGCATAGACTCTGGAACGAAGGCTGTTATAGAATCATAGGAAATCTTATGTTTACTGCCGGAGTGAATGCACTCGACACCATGTAATTTGATTCGGAAAAGCCCTAACAGGTAGTGACTTATCTTCACAAGCAAAATTTCAATGTCACTGGCAGTGTGCTGTTAGTATCTGATGTACACTCTCCGCTTTATGAAACAAGACTGGTGCGAACCCTTCAACACCCACTGTCAGCTTCGCGAATTGGGATCACAAAATTCCCTACATCGTATTTTGTGCCTCAGTAGCATTCTAAGCATGTTCCACTGATGAAGTCACTCATCAAAATGAGCAGTGAATAGACGCAACGGTATACCATAACAGAAAATGACTGACTCGCCGTTTAATTCTGTGTTGAAGATGACCGGATAAATAATCAAACCAATCTTGGGCATGATATAGCAGTGGATCCAACCCCGCTATTAGCATTGCGTTCAAATAATAATACTAATCGTTCAGCCGTAACACCCTTTCTATGCCTAGCTGGTATGCTACCTGAAAAGAGTACGATGACTGGGATACAGCCAGATTGCGCATGCCTATTTAAAAAACTGATAATCGGTTGCGACCGAACATCATGCACACTGTATGTGAATAGTACAAGAATATGTGAGCACTCTTGTTGCTAGTAGTAATTTACATTACATACCCTTTCGATTACGTTCCAACACCCCCCCCCACCAGAACTCCACCTGGAGGTGGAGTTTTGGTGCATGTACTGGTCTAACTATTCACACCTCTCATACAAAACACGGACCGTACTGGACAATGAAAACTCATCGACGAAGAAGGCCCCACCGTATATCGTTGCTTTTATCGAAGGCTTGGAACTTTGTATCTGTCATAAATCTCGCCACTTTTAACTGTATGCTTCGCGGACAGCCAGATGGTGTTACCTTGATCTCACGAATTTCATAGACTGTACTAACTCAAGTTCACAGAAAAAGTAGTTTATAGATGATAGCCGCGCCCTGCTAACTGTCAACGCCGGAAGGGCCCGACATTCAGTGCTAGTAACACAAGACCACAGCCTATTGGTTTTGTTTTCGTCATCAGTTTTCGGTTGACTGTCATCCATAAACACAGTCCACAATGGATTACACCACAACATGAATCGCTGTGGAGTTGCTGATCCGCACGTGGCAATCGATATTTCACATGCGATTGGATCGTGACATGAATCTCTTAACAACAAACTAACTTCAGCCTGATAATTTGTAAGGGAGCATAGTAAATAGTGCAATTCCTTAGTACATTTGTCAATAACCTATTTGCTCGGAGCCGTGCAACGGTACACTAGATAGCATAGCGAGAGAGACGCTATTCGGACACTAAAAAGACTTTTTCAGGCTACACGCGAAAAAAATGGTCGTTCGATCAGCTGACGCTTGGCAGTAAAAAGGTCAGAGAGAAAAAGGTGTTTGTTTTGCGGGCTGACCTTTTCAAATGTTTGAATGCGGTCTGTAGGTAAGTAGACGCGTACAGTAACTTATCTTGTGCCATTGAATTACAAATCATAGGGATTCTTAACCAGATGGTTGCGCGTGTATGCCTATCCGGCTTTTGCATTCACATTAACAAATAGTTGTACATATGTTTACTTAGAATATCTTATTTCCATCTCAGTAAGCTACACTCGTTTTAACAAAGCTCCATAAGAACCGGTGAATGCGCTGTGGATTTACCTGAATGAGTTCTCACGCGGCAGTTGGCAAGGATGATTACACGTGAACTGAGCTCATTTTTGAGACATGTCTTTAACGCAGCGTAGTAATAGATTACTTGAATCCTTTTCGTCACAAATGCTATTACAAATTGTAAATCGCATGGCTCTTTCGTTCGGGTGCAACTGCGGAAACTGTGAAACTGAATTTGCTGCCACTTATTTTCAGACTAGACACATAAGTTTGAAAGAGACTGAGCAAGATACACATTTTTCTCCGTGACCTTGTCACTGACAGTCGGCAACTGATCGAACTCACAACCAATTTTTTCACCTTTATCCTGCTTCACTGACTATTCAAGCCACTCGAGTATTACACTTGCCTTGTTCGCTATGATGTCGAAAGTAACCATGTTTCTCAGTCACCTACCATGTTTACATTAATTATTCGATCACACTCAAGTGACAATTGCAACAGGTTTTGCCTTCAGCCAGTCGGCGATACACATACTCACACACACACACACACACCAGCCAACCTGAATGTGATGGGTGTCACATTTCGATTAAGGGTGTGTGCGTTGTACGTCTGCGTAACCTATCCGTTAGGTGACTCAGTATTCCGCCCGCGCGAAGATTTTCTCCCCGTCTGGCACCTTAATTTTACGCCGAGGGACGAAATATCTACCGAAACACTAGAAATGATTTCGATAAACTTGGAACCTGCTCCCGGTACACCTCCAACTAGTCCTAGGACTGTTTAATTGACTTCGAAGCGATTTTAAAGTAACAAGGGTGTAGTGACCCATTGCACGGATCGCGAACATAGGTGTGCCTGCTTGAAACGCACTGCAGGTGCTCTTTTTCAACCTTTGGAAATTGGACAATCGATAGAAATTAGGACTAATAGAATGACACAATAAGAGAGAAAGGAATCCATTACATGATCGAAATTTCAAGGAATCCATCAAACTTTTGCGAGATCAGTTAAACGTGGATAGGCCCGAGTTATGGACAGTGAGTTCCTTCGGGTTCGTTAGTAACCCACTGGTTTTAATTCTTTTGGTTTTTAGGTCTTGCATTCTACACACCTGTGCCCTGAATGAAAATAATGCAGAAGATAAAAAGTTTGAAACAGGCAGAACTCCGAAAACGTATGGAGGCTGTCAAACTCGGTATACCTGAGAAGGGCGAATCAATGGATAAGCTCATTCGTCTGACAGAGTTACCTCTTACTGACCTTCAAGCGAAAATCAAGGATAAAGCGATTACTCCCTTGGAACTTCTTCATGCATTTCAACTAAAAGCCATACAGCTATACGAGAAGGGTAATTCTGGCATATGTGAATTCATCCAGGAAGCCGAACAACAAGCTTCGCAACTGACCGAAAACCCTCCGGCGGAAAAGTCAGAGTTGTTTGGCATTCCCATCAGCATCAAAGAATTGTGCTGCGTTCGTGGATACGACGCAACATCGAAGATTCTGCAGTACATTTTGTTACTTTTTAGTTTGCTTCTTCCTGAAGTGGGACTGTGTTGTGGTTCAGGTGCTCAAACGTGCTGGTGCAGTTCCTTTTGTACTGACAGCGACGTCCCAGCTAGCCTTCACAACAAGTGGGTTCAATCCTGTCTTCGGGGATATGAAGAATCCTTATTCGGACAAACATGAGCCAGGAGGGAGCTCAAATGGTGAGGCCGTATTATTGGCTCAAAATGGATCACCGGTGGGAATCGGAAGCGATATTGCTGGAAGTATCCGTATTCCATGCACACTTTGTGGACTGACCGGTTTAAAGCCAACCACAGGGCGGATAAGCACTGTCGGTTCGAAAGTTATGGCTCCGCAGACGACAGTTGCAATTAAAATATGTATCGGTCCAATGGGGAAGCGTGTAGATGACCTTGTCAAAGTTATGCGTACGCTTTTGTCACCAAGCATGTATGAATTGGATCCAACGCTCCCTGTTTTGCCATTTAATGAATCCATGTACACTGGAACTGATAAACGGAATCTCGTAATTGGTTACTATGACACTATTGATGATCCTGATATAATTCAAACCGTTCCTTCCGTTCGTAGAGTGGTTAGACAAGCTGTGCGGATACTGAGTGAGCGTGGACATCGCTTGGTACAGTTCTCTCCTCCAAAGCCTTTACGGGCAATGGAGCTGGGAATAAGATCGTGTGGAGCTGATGGAGGTCAAGCTTTGGCTGATGCCCTCAAAGATGAACAACTGAATGAATTCTCGAAAACTATCAAACAAATAGTTTCTGTGCCATATACTCTAACTTCCGTTGCTGATACCCTTTTGAGGAAGTTTATAGGAAAACCAGCTGCAGTTTGCAAATTATCCCGCAGATTTCGTAAAGTCACTGATCTGTTGTCGCATCTGCAGCACTGGGAAAACTACGGGAGAGAGTTCGCAAAGGCCTGGAAAGAAACAGAGGATCTTGATGCCCTCATTTGTCCAGGGTGGGCTTATCCAGCTCAGAATATTGAAACTCCACCCCACTTCATCACCCCATCGGTTATATATACTCTTCTTTTTAATGTGGTTGACTATCCAGCTGGGGCGGTTCCAATGGGAAAAGTGACCGTAGAAGATTTGGATCAGGCAAAAGAGGCAGCCGAACAATTCAAGCAGTCCGGTGACGCATACCATGAACAACTGATGCTCATGCAAGCAGATACCAGTGGATTACCTTTGGGAGTTCAGGTCGTTGCCAAACCCTTCCGTGAGGAACTCGTACTGCGTATTATGGCTGAATTGGAAGCTGGCGGTCTCCAACCAAATGATACCCAATAACACCGTTTCGGACTCAAAATAAGAGGTAGTTGGTCATTTTTTTATAATCTGTTTGAACTTGTTATCCGGACTTTTGAACAAAACTGAATTAGATTCCACTTCTACGGCCACGCAGAACAAAGTACCTTTTATGTTTGTATATTATGAAACTGATGTAAATCCACACAGTAAAGAGATCGCAAGTCATTTTTTAGTCTCTTTAATGAATATGTTGTTGATACACTCACAAAACTAAAAATGTTGATTGTTTGACGCAAGTTGCGAGTAAAAAATCGATCGATTGATTCTTTGATCATTCAATCGATTGGCAAACAACCAACAACAAGTTGTTTTCTTTCTAACACTAAAGAAAATGGTCGAGCAAGCAATGTGCAGTGTGAAATCTTTTTTTGGTTAGGGTCAAAGATGAATTGCTAGTAGTCACTATGAGTGATCTAGAATACTCATATCATTCGCTTCACTCAAGAGGCAATGAACACCATACCGTAGATCAGCGGCCTTCCACAGGGTAAGTCTACAGCCTTCACAGTGGCATTTGAACTCGCTCGAGGAACTGACAGTACTGTCTGAAAGAATTTTTATACAACTGTTTTAAGCGGTATATTTTATGTCACACACTCACAATGCTAGATGCCTTGAATGCAATTTCATGTCCTGAAATGATTACCTGATATGTCGATTACGGTTGCTCTGTTTTATTCTTCAAGGAATGGTTAGGTTATTTTTGTGACGCAAATGGATACGAGATTTAGGTGGAAAAACTTCGGAACGGGAAAATTTTTTGAGAATGGTTACATTGTAGAAATAAATGTTGCTAAAAACTGTTCGACGGTCTACTACTACTAACTGAAATATCATGTGGTCTTTGTGCAGTTAAAAAATAGCCAATAAGAGGCATTCATTTGGCTTCCTCGTTGGCTCCAATGTGACTTGCAAATTAGTGCATTTCATCAACTTCCTGAAAATTGGGTCCTACTGGAACATAAGGTTGATGGAAACTCGTGGACTGTGCCTTCATGATCATCCCCAAGAACGGTGAGACCGGTCGTGGGCTGTCAAAGAGTTTTCAGCAACTTTGTGAGTATTTAAACAAACTAAATTGTGAAGTCTTGAATGGGGTGCCAACTGAAACATGAGGCAGATCTGTGCAACACATTCAGCTGAAGTATATCATAAAGGGGAGCATCAACTGAGACTAATCTGAGTTTTCTGTTAACTTTAAATTGATTTGCAAATGAATGCGTTCCCTTGATGATGAACTCTACTATAGATTGAAAAAGTGGGCGACATGCGACTGTGTGTATGGTTGCACACCTATTCAAAAGCCCAGGGATTAGAACTTCTGAAAAATGCATTAAAACTGGTAGGCAAATGTGGTCATTTTTTGTGGACGATTCTCAAGTTTATTGCAATGTGCGAGTCATCCATCTATTGTTCAGTCCGGCATCAATCTGTTGTTGTAAAATAATTCAACAAATAGTACATGGGGATATTGGGTTTTACGTCGATATCTCTCATGTCATCCATCGTTCTAGGGTAGAAGGCCGTGGATGAAGAGTTTGTTTGATCACTTATGGGCACATTATGAAGAACATGCGGAAACGATGAGAGATTTGAGGTCATGGCTACCTTATTAGCTTCCATAGTCTTGTACAAAACAGGCAATAAATATCCAATACCCCTTTTACAATAATGAAAACCAGTCCCGTACTTTAAGGGGAGTATATAATAACGTCTAAGGAATAGTTTTATTCCGCTATCTAATAATTCGCCTATATTTATCCGGAAGAAGATTCATGCCTGTACGGAGAAGAAACGGGTATGCTTTGAGAGCAGTAAGTAGCTTTTTACGTGCTCATTCAACTTCTTTATGAAGCTGGTTTTAGCCATTGTTCATCGATACTCAGCGAGATGCACATCAAACGCCGCTGTAGGCTTACCAATCCGAAGTGACCAGCGTTCATTCGTACACGTAGACATGTAGCACATGCAACAACAAATTCAAACAAATGAAACAAAATATAACGCAATACAGTAGGATACAGTGAAGTGCAACACAATACGCCAAAACAACATTTAGTACAATACACATCGGATGCAATGAGTACGAACAGGCAAACAGGCAGCATAGAAGCCTAAACCAGAAAAAACAAGTGATAAGCCATTTAAATCCCCTACGAGCTTGGGCGATGGTAATGAATACAAACACACAACCTGGCAATGGGCTTTTAACGGCATGCCAAATAAGGCTGCTTTAGGCTCGAGCAGTGTGTAAGTCACCCGGATGACAGCAAGGGTTGTCAGCATAAGGTGTGTCGAGCAATCCTTTTTTTGAACCTAGGAAGTAACCTTCCTTCTCACACTCGCTGGATCTTTACCGGAGATGACTTTGTATCCGTTGGTTAGCTATTGTACAAACTTCCATTCCACGTCTATACCCCCCTCACTGGAATCAATAAAAGACCTTACACTGTTAAATTAAAGAGCATTCTTCAAAAAGGGCTTTCAAATTATATCATAGAATTGAGGGGTGTGTCCTGTTGATAAGGCTGAACGAATTGTTGTCAACGCCGCACGTTGTGCCTTCTCAAAAGCTAGATCTGAATCACACCTCTACACTTGATACGATGACTCGCATCATCTTTGGTATGATGGTTTTGCCCATCCTCTAGCACCGCTGCACTAGGTCCTACTGAACATCCGTTACGGAGCGATGTAGTAAATGGGCGCAGCCAAGATCAGTGGTTTCATAGTTTCGCGAACACTAAAGCGGTTCACTCGCTAGGTTTATGAACGGAACTATAATCCGCGCGTTCTGTTGAATTCCTCAACAGATTTTACACCTCTGATGCGTTATAAAGAAGGAGGCGGGTTCCTAGGAAATACAGCAATATGTGTGGGATATTTTAGTTTCTGAGCTTTAGCCGAACTATTTTAATCAAAACAGATAATAGTACGATGGAGGTATACATGTCACTTTAGGTAGTATTTGTGTAAGCCGATTGTTTTCAAAGCTAGTGCGCTATAATTCGCTCAGTAATTTCGCCAGATCATTTGAACAGGTAATTCAAACATTCCTTCACTTTCTCAGGAAATTGACTTTGTTCGTTAAACTACTTGGGTTGTACATCATCCTTCTTTGGATTAGTCCCCATAAGTTTTCGACGGACACATACTCCGGATAAGCAAAGGCCAGGCTAAACGCTTGATAGTTTGGCACAGAAGCCACGTTTAAATAACACGCAATACGTGAATGGATTGACAGGATTGTTCGAACACGCATTTTTCCAAGTTATTTGGCAGCTGAAATCGTTCTGCCGGCTGCACCCAGCGCTTATTAAACAGGTCTGGCAAATAAGATACTGACACAAAGGATTTAACCTTAAGAACAGCTTAGAAAAACCGATTCAATTAGACCTTAGCTTTATTAACCAGCTTTCATGCTGTGGGTTAATTCCATTCTCGGCAATCGCATAACTGGAAACTCTGAATGCCGTGATCATCGTCATCACGGTCCAAAGCATAACATCAAATTCGCTGCCATAAACCATTATTGTGAAGAAACTAATAAAGTGGTAATTGAAGGGACCTGGTGCTAGTCTACCACAATCATTCCGGGGTTTCTACTCAAAAAATTCATTCAGGCAATCGGGATAGAAACTGACAACACGAACGTCGTTGACATCGATTAGCAGCCATATCTTGCAGCGTCATCAACGAAGCGAAGTGAGGATCGTGCGGTCCCCATCCTTCAAGGTTAGCCTATCAACAGCACCCAAACTTTTCGTAATCCTTTTCATATCCTTCGGACAGGTCAAAGGTTGACTACTTCCCAGCTGGCACCATTCTAAATTGGACACGCTAAACAGCACCCTTTTTCGTCACATAGCCTAACCAACTTAGCTTCCGGTGCTGGGTACATTCTTCGGTTAACGTGCCAGTTGCAAAAGCCACACTCGTTTTCTAACTGCCTCGTTAGGAGTTCACTGACATCATCCTAAACGAGCTATGGTTCTGGGACAACGGTTGTCGAAGACCTGAAGATGTTTAACTTCCACTGCTCGAACAGGCGTCGTCTCAGACGTACAAAGTGACAACCCGTACTGTAGCCTGTTACGCCCGCTATTGAGGTTTAGGGATACGCTACCTTAGTGCCATACGCAACCCGGACCTTACAGATTCGTGGACTCACCTCATCTGTCACAATACAGTCGGAACTGATACAATTTACTATCCAAAATTTCGACTGCCTCTATTTGGATTGTAAGCGGCGTGTTCAGCGACCGCATATCCAAAAGCACGACTTACACTTTTCGGGTGCGGAGCGCACGTCAAAGGATGGGATGACTTCAGTCAGTTTTTACGTACCTCTTTTCCTATCCTCCGAAGACAAGGACGATGTCGTCTGCCTGTTCCAGATCAACAACATTTTTGCCAGTAACTGTTTTAACCACTGCTTTCGCTTTTCTATCTCATCGATCACAAAATTAAGTATTAACATAGCGAGTAAGCAACCCTGACTGACACTGATTTGTGTACCGAAGCTTGTGGAGAGCTCTAGCCATACTCTCACACACACAAAGTACTTATATATTTCCAGACTTCCGAGGCGTTGCTTGTTGAGCAAGCGTATTGAGGAAAACAGACCGGTCAACTGAGTCGAATGCGTCTCAGAAAGTCTAATGAGCCCTGAAAAATGATGAGATCACTTCGGTATTCATCAATTCAGACCGTTTCACTACCACGAGCAATATCACGGTAACAACTTCAAGTTACCTAGCATTCTGTCCAGCAAAGTGAACATGGATACTCTCAACAAAGATTCTGTCATCAGCTTGCAGGATGCGAGCAACGAAAATTCCAGCTCCTCAAAAACCGTTAGTTTTTATCATTCTTTCAAGTGAAGGCAACCATTGTGTGCTTATACCGAATGAAGTAAAAACTTTTATCCATATTTTTTAACAGTTTCTTCTCCAACAGGTTCGTGATCTAGTTCCAAGGGTCCGCTGTACAATTGCTCACGATCCTGTTTGGTTCGTTTTCTTTCCAGGCAGTTATTTGGCCATTATCCTGGTCCTGCATTGGCTGGTGCCCTTCATGCTTCACTCGGTACTTATGGTTCACTAGCTATGGTCGAATTCAGATTGCCTAAACTTACCTGGGAAAGATATGTCTATCCGTTGAGTAAATCATATCGCTTTTGCTCCACTTCACCTAAAATGAGCTTCAAACTAAGATTATGCGGATATGAGAAGTTTAAGCACGAAATTTTTGAAGTCTGTTTGAAGCCGCCACGGTCAAGGATATACACACCTGATGACCTCTAATAACAGCAACAGTGATGTTAACCAAATTCAAAGCCGATTAGTGAAAACACTTCACAACACTCCTCATGGTCACCCAAAAACCCTGAAAGCATTGTTATCATCAACAGATATTTGTTTCTTTCAATATTGGGTTGATTGTAATTCGCAAAGCTAGTTATACCCGTATCTTCAGTAAATGTATCCCGAGTGGATAGTGACTGTACAGTGGTAAAGTGGAGTTGCACCTTAACTCTCCTTTGACTTGAAAGATAGCTTACTTGTAAATTTGTTCCAGAGATTTTATTCTTAGTGCTTTAGAAGCACAACTGAATTTATCGGCAGTAGTGTGTCCACAACGGATTGGTGCGTGACTCAATGACTGGTGACGAATCAAGGTCGCTGAATCAACAAATGAGTCTTCTCAGGGACTAAGGTATTCACGTCCAGCCAGTGTGTATCAAGAGAAGTGATGCAAAAAGGGTTGCGTAGATAGAACATGACGTGTCGAGTGGAAAAGAAAGAGGCTGCGATCAAACGCGACTTTGATGAACCTTTGGGTCGTCCTGGATATCCCCTACGTGGTCCTCCTTGCGGTAGCAAAAATGCACTTACATCCTGGTTGACTCCTAATCCCAAGTCTGTATCCTCGTGCGTTAGGTTTTTGATGAGTGAGATTCATAAAGATGTTGGGTCAATACACTGATTAGGTCTTGCTGGATACATTAGGAGATGCCGGCACCTCCTGTTGATTGTTCGCAGTAAGTCCCAATCCGAACACTTTCCTTAAACTCTTTACTACTTTCCTAGTTTTGGACGTCAGCTGAGTTCGAGTTATGAGAATAGTACACTATACTTTTGCCGACGATGATTCTTTCTCCGTTCTCCTTGAAGATATTGTTCGTTAAACTCAGTAAGTGTAAATATACCAAATCAAGGAACCAGTAAATTAGCACTGAAGGGAAGAACTCTAGTAGCATATTGCTCCTCACAATGTTATGGTAAGTTTAACACTGATCAAGTGGCAACTGTAGGATTTTATGTTCGGATACGAATCCTTTCAGCCATTGTAAGCAGGTTTGGAGCTGCTTAGGTACCACTGCTTCGTCAGCTTGTCCCCCCATCCCAAAATTCGTCCAAAATTGCCATCCGACCTTGAAAACCTGCGGCCTCCGTCGTATTTTCTGGTTGACTATGTGCTTCAAGGCCCTCCTTTCAAATGAGTGGATATCAGAAAACAAATTTGTTGTAGAAAACGGCTGCTCCCTAATTCATATACGTAAGAGAATATGGTTGTCAATGGAACGAATTGCGAAAAAGATGAAACGTAAAGTGACTCGCAGAACCGCTGTTTTGAGTGATAGGCTGAACACATGAAAGACCAGTTAAGTTGGTCCCCTTCAGAACAACTTCTGAGAAAACTCAACTAACCTGAATGCAGCATCAGCCCGCAGCCCGCCACCAGTAACAGAAATTCAGCTCGAGATCTCATCTCTCCGAGGTGACAAATGACCCGACCAGAATAACCTGCACACTGTGGTTTTCACAGATGGTGAAAACCTGGTGGGCGGTCTGGTGATCCTATTACAAAATACCTTGAACAAAACGAAACTACTGTGGAATGGAATCCTTCAACTTTGATTCTAACCTCCAAAACGAGGCGTAAGAACGCCTTGTGATAACCAACATGACACCAGCCTGGTAGCCATAGCATCTATGGTGCCCTCTGTCATTATTTTGCGCAGGTTGCTCTTCACACTTGTAACTTGTGAAATGTTGACATAAGGCTGTGGGATCACATGCACACCTCATGCTTACAGAGCAGCCAATCGGAGCGACAGGTCAATTTACTTCTTTGGGAAGCTGTATATTTTATGAGACGAGATTGTGAAGGCCAGAATAGTTGTTGCAGACCTTCAACACTAGTGACGACCGCTTGTAGTCAATTTGCCTGCAACAGTTAGAGTATGTACGACGACAGTGCGACCCATACTGTATTATGGATCAGAATTGTGAAATCTACAGGAAGAAGCTGCAACTTAGCTCTCAGTGTTTGACAGTCGGTGGGCCCGAAGGGAGAATCTCATTAGCGATACTGAGATAAGTCAGATGTCAGGATCATCATTATTGGCAGCAAGGTCTCAGTGTTCGACAATGATGCTTCGCTGCCATAACAATTCATAGTTGTACAGGGGCTGGACTACTACCAGGTCGTCCAGACCTGGACAGGAGAATGATTATGGTCCTCAAACAAAACCTTTGGCTGACCGCAAGTCAGGAGTGTTTGGCTGGAAGTGCAAATTCATTGCCGTTTACACGGAACACGTCGCCACGGTTGTTTAAACCCCCAATCTGGAGGACCAGGAGACTGTGTTCGTCAGTTCTCTAACCAATGACCAACCTGGTATGAGGGACTCTGTGAGTGTCAAGCGGACACTCTCCAGTATAGTGCAGCGGGTATCGGAGGTACACAAACCGTTACACCACGGTAAGGTCCAGTCTCTTCTTGACGGGTAGGCCAGATGACTTTAGAAAGAAGCCATTGCACTGAGATAGATGAGCTTTACATACTCAGTCATAGTGTCAGAAGCTATTGTCTTCAATGCGTGGCTGTTCTGTTTTCTGCCTCCAATATTTGCTTAGATCCCTCCTGCCCTTCCATCTCCCGATGACCGGAAGTGTGGCAGTTGGTACCAACGTATCCTTGCTGCTTGGTTTATAGGCAATGAAATTGCCAACTGCTTGACTGATTCGGCTTCTACAACCCCGTAACAAATGACCTGCTGGTGTTCTGTTATTGGATGATAGCCAGTGACAAAATAGGTGGTATCATACGGTAACGAAGCCTGTGGAACACGTGCCAACGCCATGCATCAAAGACTATCAATAAATCATTAGACTGCAAACACTTCAACTAATTATAGATGAAACACTGTGGTAAATCCTGTTTTCTTTGAAACCAAATGTTTCGTTAATGGACGAGTTCGACCAACAGTTGAAGAAGTTCTAGTCCAGTTGCTTGAAACCCATTTTACTTGCCCTCATTTTACACTAATCTCGTCACTCCCTACCGCATACTCTACCCCACTCAGTGTCCCTCCAACGCTGCACAACCAAATCTGGTGCAGAAGTAATATTGAACGTGTGCTATTGTGAGGAGGGAGACTGTTGTATACGAGTTTTCATCTAGTATAGCGAGTTGGCTTTTGTTTCCGGATCGGCGTGTGACATCGAAATGCGCCGGTGCATACTTTGCCCCTGACAAAGATCGCCCACGGTGATCAAAATGTTGAGCCATAAGCAATCTTCAAGCATTGTTGTGTGCGCTGAGCCGCATGTGCACTTATGTGGACGTCTAAAAACCCCCGGGGGGCGAAACTGGATGGTACAAAGGAGGGGACAGTTCTAGGATCATTATCATGACCATGTGGTGGCCCATAATTGCCAACTGTGGACAACTGGTATGTCCAGATACATGGTGCGTGCAAAACCTAGTCTGTTTGCCCGCGTTGCTTTCGGGACGCACCAAAGTACGCACGTATGACTAGCTAGTAGTAAGCGTCACGCCGTTTGATCTTTACAGAGCATCACCTTCAGCACTACTGTAGACTTAACACTCCGGAATGTCTAGATTGCCAGGAGGGCTATCGGTACATGCTTCCGTGCAAACAGAAATAAATTCAGTCATACCGAATCCGGCGAACTACTGCGATAGAATACAGTGCGATGAAATGTAGTGCAGGGCACACACACTAGATAGCAGAAGGCAATGAAAACAATGGAAATAGCCTGTAACCCAAGATGTCATGGCGGGTCATTTGTTTATCTGCATACGAAGCGCAGACAGTGAATCCAAGCAAGAGATTACATTAAACCACGATACAATAAATTGCACACAGTGCAATACATTGCAGAGTATACAAAATGTATATGAAATGGCAATGACAAGGAATAACTAGCCTGGCAGATTGGGCCACTTATTTTCCCTCTAATCTTACACAACCGGGTCTGGTGCAGATGTGATTGCAGGGTGTTTGGAGTGGCACACTTCTAACAAAATATATCGTAGCGAGGATATAAACTGGTGTATGATGGCATTTATTACCATTGGGAACATCTCAAGAGACAATTCCATGGCTTACCAGCACTTGAGGCTGGCCATTTTGCGCCAGGTAAGCTAGAATAAGATGTTTAAATTAATCAGCGTTAAATAAGTGTTGACAGGGTTCCCCCAGACAGATCCCCCATCACCTCACCCATGCATGCAGTTGATAAGTGATGGTAAAAAGAAAAAATACGCTTCAATTTCACCTTGGATACCCTCTAATAGGCCACTCACGTGATGACGGAAACATGAGAATAATTGTCAGTTCGCATAGAACAGCTATCACCAAAGTGAAGCAAAGCGTACGGAAGTCTATTGTGACAAAATATGCACTGATTTGATAGAAGCATAGCACCTACTGCAGGTTTCAGTGGTTTTTCTCTGAAGATCTTCTTTACCCCGGAGTCTCCAAATATCCCAGTGAAATATTCTGAGACATTCCCCTGGTGGCGACGTAAACCCAGGGGAATATGATCGGCGGGCGAACGTGCAAACGCCAATTGCGAGCGATCAGCCGACTGAAACATGTGAAACCAGTTCCACTGGCTAAGCCACCTGGGACGACTGGCCAAAACTTGCATCCCAAAACAATGTGTCTACTGAGCTCTAAGTCTAGAACGTCCACAATTCTGTCATTGGGTCAGCTTTCAAGCAAATCGAAAAAACGTAACTTCCATTTTAGGTTACGGGGGGACCTGGCACTGAAAAGAGTGACATCGAGAGCGGCTATCCAAGCAGGCATGAGATGCTTTAGGAAACGACGCGTCGCAATTCGCATAACAGACGAGCCATTCGAAAGGAGATGAATTTCCTCAATGCAGCCTCGACCATTTAGTCCTATGCAAAATGAAGACGCAAGCTCCTTTGTAGGGTAGATTTTGTGGGTCACCGGTGAACCTGCTAGACCTAATCACTCGAAACAGATGTAAGTGAGCTTTCGTTCCTGATGACTACCCGCACAAAAGTATCATCCTAAAGATGACAACAACATGAACCGCAAAGTTAATGGAATACCCCAGGCTGTCCATTGCCACCTTGACGACGTGCGAATGAGTCACTGTTGGTAGCATTTGTACGGCACTATACTGGGAGGGGTGCGGTATCATCGTGAAACGCAGTGGAGTTGATGGATGGCGCCCGTAACTCGAGTAACAACAGATGTGGTGCCGGACAACACTGCTGTTGGCATTATATATATATATATATATATATATATATATAAAGAGAGAGAGAGAGTTGAGCTAGCGCACCATAGCTACCTACGTTGGAACGTATCTTTTGAGCATTTACTACCTTATGTCCGAACGTATGCCTTCGGCTGACAAATGTTTGTTCGAAAAACCTCTCAGTTGTACGCCAGTAATTCCATCTATGCCATTATGGTATTACGAGAACACAAGTTATATTGGGGCTGTCACTGTTAATGGTGTGAGAAGGTTTTAGAGATTTGAATGGAGATTCCGTCCTGTAACTGAAGCTAGTTTATGCTGAAAAAACGAGAAGCACTGTAAAGCTGTTTCACTTTTACTGGGAATCGTCATCAATGCACATCTCACGGAACTCCAGGGACTTACCTACTCGCGACTTCCGAGCCAGTAGTTTGGGCACCACCTTTCGGCCACAAGAGATGGATCAGCAGTTGAACGGGATCTAACCACACCCATCCCAGTCCACGGAACTGACCGTGAGACGCTTACACCAGCAAGCAAGGGCATTGAACTATGGTCAGGATGGCTTCAATTGATGAAACATCACAGTTCACATGCGTGAACGAAAGCCTGAACCGAATAGTGCTGGACGCATTTCTTTGCTAAAGCAGAATTGTGACCTACTCCACCTCAGCAGCTTTTGCTGAGATGACTGTGTAACTACAGGTATTAAAAGGTGAACATATAGTTGGGTTCAAGTATGCTACAAAGTCATCCTGTACAACCTATGTTGCATTTGCAATTCGCATACAAACCAACGAGGAACTCAACCGTTCTGCAGAATTTGAGAGCGAACAACAATCTACCTTAAAGACCACAGCCAACTGAGCAAAAGCATGGACTAAATGCAGTACGTATCTTCCGTCCGTTTCTCTCCGAATGCTTCGTCATATTTATAAATTCAATCTTGAAGAGTATGGAGAAAGTGACCAGACTGATATTCGGTTACTCGTTCTAGACGACTTAAGTAGAACACACCTTCTTCCATATCGGTCGGTATCCTCTACATCTGTGCGTGGAAGAAGCTTTATATAGATATATGTGCAGTTTTAACACCGTTGGCGATCGGTTATTGGCTGAGCAATCTAATGACAAACATTTCGTCATTATTCTCGGGGATGGCGTCAGCCAGCGACCAAATAGGTAACTAAATCTGAGCCATACATATTTCGGCGCATTTTGGACCCTAGCTACTTACTTACTTCTTACTTAATTACTTACTTCCATATCAGAAGAAGAGTACAGTTCCAGCGAAAAATCTAAGTAGCAAAGGCAGACCGACCATGTCTAGAGCCATCATCCTCCAAACCTGCGTTTCTCAGTTTATTTCACACTGTTATACTGCAGTCGGTCAGTACCCGTCCATTGAGCCAAAAAAAACATTTCGAATAATAAGGCAGCTTCTTATTTTTTAAAGAAAAAATGCGCGGTTAAGTACTATTACTACAAATGTTCTACTTGAGGAATTCACATGAAAAAAGGAACTTTACAAGAACCTAATAAGTATGACCTCACTTTTTGGGAAACTTGTACCATGCTTTTCGGCCTTCCGGTATACATTGATTTCAACGGTAGGACGAAATCTCTTTTAGAATAAATTTTAGTAGGTCCTTGTTTTCTAGTTTCAGGAAACGCGGCAAAAAGCACACCGACTTTGACCTCCAATCGCGCTTTTGCTTCATAACCGATTAGAACACTTGCCACCATAGTGAACCGGGAAAATATACGAAATGCAAAGATAATATCTGTGCTAGTTTAGGTTAAGCTATGAATATCTTAGGGCCTCATTCACAACGTAGATTGTCAGAGGAAACGCAGCGCATATGTACGACTTACCAAGAAGGAAAGGGTGTGGCAGTTAGAGTTACTTTTTCTTTGCATGCCCTTTCTCTGAAAAACCGAAGTTTCCGTGAGCTGGTATCGGCAGCTGGTATTGTGTTCTGTGCTAGATGTTGAGTGCGATATAAACTTTAATTCTTCTTATCGGTTGTGATAAACTATCATCATCTTATACAACAAGCGTATATCTTGGCACAAAGACCACATAAGGTTCGAAGCTTTCTGCCTGGTGTTGCGGCGCAACCAATACAGTCAGCCTTCAATGAGATGAATTATGGATAGGGATCAGCTTAACACCGAAGTTATTACCAGAAAGAGTCTGACATCACGGATGATAGATGAGAATGATAGATGCCTAACAGTAAAATTATAAGCGGAGAACACCTGACATATGAATCACCTATGATAAAACAAACCAACAACTTGAAGCAGGACGAGGTTCTTTTTCGCGAAAAGCGGGACAGGTAACACGTCAGGTCATATGCTTGCACTTGAGTTTAAGCTTGGTTCGAATATGTGATATGGCGTGACAGTTTTTAAACCCTGCCGTTTTGTCCACATGTTATGTCTCACCACGCATCGTTAGGTATCTGATTGGCAAAACTATACTTTCTAGTGTAGGAGAGTTATGACGAATTGGTGATTGTTACAACTTTGAAGAAAGTTCGAATGAACGTCCCGGTCCCTCGATCGTGTTTGGACTTCGTACGTATGCAACCCGGGAGATTCACGTTCCAAACAGGTTGCCCATGTATCCACCTATGATTTTGCCCGCTAAACGTAAGCAGCCTGCACACACCTGGCATTGTCAGTGTACATTTCCTGACCAAACACCAGTTATAATAACAGATGGTTACACCTACCACCTTCAGCTAATGAAAAATGGAAGCCACTCTCACGTTTCGGCGTTACATTATTATCTTTATTATATTACTACTATATTAGTATATTATTCAAACCAAAAACCAAGATTCGGAAATTGCTATCTCCGCTATCTTTATGCCACTATAACTCTGGCATTGCTTCCCGGGGGAGGGGGACTTTCGCTCCTCAGGCCGACACCTCCGTTCCAAATTAATACACTAACTATCGGGACTGACCGACGTTGAATGTCGGTGCACAAATAATTTGGAGTTTTTATTCGGAAGCAATCCCATGGTGCATCGTGTTCGGTGTCCCCCAGCTATTAGCAGTCGTATTCATATCCGGTAATCTCAATGACTTTTCACTGCACTACTTCGGGGTGGAGCCAGTGCGAATCTTGTACACTCCGCTATATTTGACTTGCAGTCACTAAGCAAAAACAATCATTGCTAATGTGTGAATGGAACAAATCGATTAACAGTACTTCTGCATGTGATGTTACGCCTTTTTCTGTTCTACAATGGCAGGCGTGACATTTTATTCAGAACAGACGCTATCCAGACCGACAGTTGTCATCTAGAACTAGTCTCCACTAGAAAAAATAGCGGTCAAAGTCGTCTGAATCGACCAAATTGTTTACCGCTACATAAGATAAGCTTTTGTTAACAATCTGGATAGTAATATAATATGTGTTTCACGATATCATTCAAATCCAGTTCTTGTGCCCTGAAAATATACCAGCTTTGCAACAAGGCTTAGGGGGAATGACCAAACATGACAACTTTATAACGTTACGGATTATCAGATTGGAAATCCCAAGCATCAGATTGTTCCGGATGGTCCTCCACTGCTACATCTTAGGTTCATCTTCCGTAAAACAAGTGTCCACGTCAGTAGTTCCCCTTCGGTTCTGAACAGAGTAATACGATAGTTATCAGCCATGTTGCTACCGTTTCCGGTGATCCGCATAATCACTACAACGCCTCACACACAATCTATTGTTTGCGTTTTCCTCGCCAACGAATACCGAACAACGGCGGATTTTGAATATGAGTATTGTTTAGCCGTAAACGTTTTCTACTCACGATACCAAATCTTTTGTTCTATGTCTTAGTGGTCCGTAAAATGAACGTAAAATGAGGCCAGTGCGTCTTCTCAACTTAGAACAAACACAAAAGTATTTGGATGACTTCACAGTGGTTAAGCACCTCAGTTTGGAGACGGAATTCTCTATGTTCCGAATCACGACTTGCTGCCACCGTCCACGTATACCGAAGCTCTTAGAAACACTGTCGATTAATCGAGTAGCCTGTGCTGTGCTTTCAGAAAGACCTGAGAGTTACCGTGAAACAAACAATTAATTAGTCACGTCATATTTCATTTCCGCATATACGGTACAACCAGACCTGTATTTTGTTCCATCCTGTTCCGTCCTACACGAGCTACGGCAGATGAGATTATACGAAACGAATGTAGCGCGCAACATTGTTGTTCTCAATATCTTTGTTTACAGACGCGCAAATCACAATGCTTTAGATTCTGACGAAAAAGACTGCTCTCTCGTAAAGCAAGGAAGTTAGATTTTTGACAACCGCCCACTGCACGTTTGCCATATAAAGGCCTCGTCTAGCTGATTAGGGAAAATATGTATCAAACGATCACTTTTCAAAGTATTTCGCTGAACTGCTTCGGCGTAACGGATTGCGAATGACTATATATAGCCTTGAAGGATTGTATCAGACTGCTACGGAAATCTCAAGAGCTAAGCTCATTCAGTTGGTTGAAAAGCACCGATTCTGGCCAGCTTACCACTAGCTTCCCGGATTAACTTTGTCAACCACCGTCATAGTCGGACACAGTCGCAAGAAATTTCTGAAAACTCTAGAAAGTACGGAACAAGCGGGAACTATTTTGGGAAAACACATGGACAACTGACCAAATGTTAATCCAGTCCCACTTCAACTAAAATTACTATCATTTTGACCAAACTGCAAAACCCTGATCGAAACAGATGATCGCACAGAAGAGGAGTTTTTACTACTTTTTTGACAAATTCGTGGAATTTGAGCCCACCTCCCCGAGAATAAGAACCAGTTTAAAGCCAAATTTATTGACCTCAGCAAGCACTCGTTTTGATCACAAATATATCCGAAAACCCACAACAACATTAAGTGAGCTGTGGAAGAATGAGGATAGCATAATCCACAAAGGATACGCTACTGTCATTTCAAACACAGTGGACTATTTATCCAAGCTCAACGCAACCTTATCCGCTATATATATATATATAGTTGATGGATTACATGTTATTTTATCACATGGTTTGATCTCCAGAATGAAATTACTAGACCTCAGTCCTTGGATTGCCGTACGTCACAAATTTACGTATTTGCATACCACCAGCTACTGGAGTGAACTAGTTTGATGCTGGAAGCTACTGAGTAATTGCTTTAAGGGACGGCTCTTGCAATTTCCATCATCCCTGCGTTATGATTATCACACGATCCTTCTTAATAATCGCGAGGCTTAATTATCTGCCTATTCAGTGGTAATGAAACCCTTAACAAATTTCGATTTACGCGCGAACCGACCGGAAACCAATTGGTTTTCTAATTTTCTTCCATTGACTATC
The DNA here is from genome assembly GCA_003604175.2 of Clonorchis sinensis. Classification (NCBI taxonomy): domain Eukaryota; kingdom Metazoa; phylum Platyhelminthes; class Trematoda; order Opisthorchiida; family Opisthorchiidae; genus Clonorchis; species Clonorchis sinensis. The sequence continues at coordinate 181,844,365 of CM030369.1, read as the reverse complement.
CCATCTTCCGAAAAATTGTTGAACTCCTGATATTCATACTCGCCGGTCTCAAGCTTCCCTTTGCTGGAACTGTCCGGTGAATGGGATCGTCAGCGTAGCCTGTATTGTGCACGATGAACACACACTGCACACTTCAGAAACCTTTAGTAACCGATAACCAATAAGTTTTGCCAGTAGCGCTCAGATATCAGAGGCTCGAAATCATCTGGGTTCAGTACTTTACTGGACATTGTGCGTGATGTAACTGACTATATTCTACATGTATTACACGGTCTTTGGCTAGAAATTGGCTTTACTGAACCAGAACGCGAACTGGCAAGCACCTCATATTTCCGTTTGCCATCAAATATATCGGAACCTACAAGCATAATGACTTCCATGAAATTGCGAGGCAACAGGGCGGCAAATCAAGTAAGGATGTGGTCAGTTGGCTGGACATAAAAAAGTTAGGAACCCCTGATTCGAAACATGCCTAGTGGGAAAGACTTTTTCTTCTTGGTAGGACAACAGTAACAACATAGTTGGATTTGTTAAAAGCCTTCCTAGGCCGCAATTGTGACCCAAATTAGATGTACTCCCGTTCGAGCTAACACTGTTATTGAAGGCTCCACAGAACTCTCGGTTTTCCGCTTTCTAATCATTTGCAGAACATCATCGGCATAGTACCTTATGTCAAATGAGCGCAGAGATGGTGCTACTCCTCACAAGACGTCCTCTACCTGTCCAGTTGTGCAACCAAATAAGTGTGGGCTGAAAAAAACGGCTATACATCTCTATTTGAGTCAAACAACAGGTCACAATTTATATAAAACCTAGAAATGAATTCAAAAACTAGGTTGTTGTCAGCGACAAGTTCGGATTTTTACCGGATTACGTAGCTGAAGCTGTTTGGCTATCTGTAAATTTGGTATGGTTGTCGATCTGAGGGTATTGTGACCAATTCCGAATCCTGACGGAAAAGGACTCACCCAAAAAAGCACAACAGCTTTATTTTGAACAGACGAGTGCAAAATTACGCGGAACGTTGCTGTATTTAGGGCGCATTTTAAACTTGAATCAGAGCAGTCCTTTATCGATTGGTTGGCATCGCTCCTAGGATAAACCTGAGCACTCGAGTATCATCAGTCATCGATGATTAGTTACTTGAATATTCAAACGATAGTTGTCTTTTCAGGCCTGGAGAATTGGCGACATTCCTGAAGCGATTTGGGCGAGTTGGGAACATTTTCACGATTGTATCAATATTTCCCGGGTCCGGTTGATAGCCATATCTTTTGTTGGTCAACCCAGGGTACTTCATAGAATTCAGCAAGGATTTACATTCTTACATCTTCAGCCGGAACCCAAAGTTATGTAACCGTTGAAATGCGTCAACCAACTGGGACAAAGGCTCCTTTTTAGTAGCTCTAACAACGGGGATGTTTTCAAGGTATGCAGCCACTCCTCTCAGACCGGTCTACATTGTGTCCACAGTTTTCAAGGTATGCAGCCACTCCTCTCAGATCGGTCTACATTGTGTCCATAATTATTTGAGAAGTAGGTGACGCAGCTTCCACTCCGAATGCCAGTTGTGTGTAATGGAAGGATCCACGATGGGTGTAATCGTCAGATGTCTGGATTCCTCTTCGAGTTCAGTTTGGTAGTAGGCTTCTGAAAAAACCGACTTCGTAAATTAAGTGCCACCGTTCGTCCTTGAGAAAACATCATCAAGTAGTAGTCATTCAGGCTTAGACTCGGACTACATCATACTGTATGCTGTCAACTAAGATTGGCGCATATCACACGGAGTAGCTTGCTGGTCTCAAGACTCTGGCATTTTCCAAGCGTTTGAGTTCGATGTTAACAGTTGGCATAGTCGCGTGTGCTACTGGCATTTTCAGTTTGAAAATTAGCCTGACATTCTGGGGTAAGCGGAGTACTGTCTTTGCCTTCGAAAGGTAATCACGTCTACCGCCGAAAACGCATCGTATTTATGATATAAACTCCGCACCGACTGAGTTATTGGACCCTGTCACTGAGTAATCTGATTTGGCGTGGACGTTCACAAAGAGTTTTTCGAGAATGCTGAAAGCCACAGTTCATCGATCCAGCCAATACCCAGGAGGTTAAGGTCATACGTAGCCAGGTACAAAACCCGACGATCATAACGGCCTGCTAACTCCCTCTCACAGTCGAATTCCCCAAGTTAATGAAGCCTTCCTCCTGATACATTTCTGGTGATTATAATCATTGGTCTATATTTTGAGGAATCAGTTTTCCTCCAACTGCGACAGGGAACGATTATAATATTGGAAGTCACATTAAACTGCAACAAAATTTTTGGGCTAAACTTCTGTGATTGTCACACGGCTTCAGCGGATCTCGACTTGGTTATCAGATGTGGTAAGCATTGGGTTAAACTGAGGTTCTGACTGCGTTCGTCTGCTTCGTGATCTCCGGCTTTGACTGGGTGTTCAACCGTTTCCCCAGCACTGGCTTTCTTTGTGTCCTCGCCGACTGCACTCTGAGCACTTGTGCTTTATGTAAAGACAACCCCATAAAACACAGACGGCACACTACCAGCATACCAATGTGGGCTTCTCTCTGCTCAAATTTTCTAGCACGTAGGCTGCTTCGAAGTGCTCTTGACAGTACTGAAGGCGGAGTCGGATGATGGCCGCCCCAGCATAGCCTTGCAGGTTCAAAGGACGCTGACACTGAAGAGCGATAGCCTGCATTGTTAGATCGGGAGACTGCTCAGTCTTGTTCAGTAGCCTGGTTCTCACATCATTTTCTGACTGTGAATGAAGGCTACATATGAAAATTAGACATTTGAACTGGCCTTCCATCATGGTAGGTAACTTGAATTGTTATCAGTCAAGGTTGACTCCACCCGCATAAGCGCTGACTCCTTTCTCACCAGTTTCATACACTAGCAGCGAATGTTGAACAAAGTCAAACGCTCACCGGAAATTTCTGAGAGCTGCTATACAGAGATCTCGTGTGTTCTTTGCTAGGATAAAGTAGATGGCGTGTGTATGCCAAGTTTTCGTAACAACATCTGCACTCACCAGACATAATCTTTGTGTCTTTAAGAATATCTTCTTAACGTTTGAAGCACCAATCGCACATCGAATATCAGACAAGCAACAATTTAACAAAAGAACTCCGTGATGCTGTTGGCAATCGAGTCAGCGGAATTTGCATCTGGATTGGGATTTGGTTACTGAGTTAAAAGCAGCCGCGTCAAGATTTCTGTCAGTTGTGCTTGTGCCCCTTCAAATTAAGTTATTACGGTAAAATTTTCTTCAAAGCTTCAGCGGCTGTCGTCATATTTGTGGGCTCGAGCGCCACCACTCCTTTAAAAACCAGTTGAAAAACCTGAGTCCAGAACTTTAGTGACAGAAAAGGGCTCGCCCAACAAAAATACAACAGTTTTATTCCGAACAAAAGAGTGCAAAATTATAGAAAGCTTCAGTGTATTGAAAGCGCATCTTGACCTTGATTCAAGACTATCCGGCCGATGTTGAAATGATGGATTGTTATCGCTTCTAGGATACGCCCGAACAATTGCGCAGTCAGTCAGTGCTCGTTGGCTGCTTGAACGTTCAGTCGATAGCTGTCTTTTCAGATCCATAGAACTGGCGACCTTCTTGAATTGATTGTGGCGGATTTCGTGGTTTCGGGCATTCTGGGGTTATTTTCGAGACTCTGGTCTTCTCATACTTATTCAATATACCCGCACCCTTTTTGAACACTCAACTGAGGTGCAAGTGAAGCGTTGATGAACAGCAGAGTGAAGGTTAATGTTGGCGACATCTAGCCAGCGAAGTACAGTTGTTTTCGTAACAAACAAAAGTACAGACATGCGCAACGACACACAAGATCCTCAACACTGACGTGATAAGGTGCGTGACTGACGCATTTCTACGTGTCGAAAAGCATTCAGCTATGAAAGAAGGCATCAGATCCTAGCAAAAGTTTGCCGCTTTCATTTTCAAATCAATGAGCTTAGCCTTGTGATTTTCATGACAACGGAATATGTGCTAGGCTAATGAGGAACTAACGTTCTTCATCAGGGTATTTCAGGGTATATCGATTGTCTGTCAGGTGCAACATCCGCAGCATCTCTACTCACTCTATTATGAACAGTATTCACCAAACAGACTGACTATGAAGATATCTATCAGTAGCCCGTCATTCAAAAGGAATGGGCCAATAGCTACTGTTCTCTAGCGGGATTACAATCAACTTGGATTTGGCAAAGGTCATCAAGCAAATTGTAACCTATACGTTTGCGGCTACCGGATATTCAATAAATTAAGTTTTGTGACACTTTAAGCTTAGCCGCAGTATCCTGTTTGGGCTTCGAGCTGCGGCTATCAAAGGAACAGGTCAGTCTTATAATCTGACCAAAAATTTAGTGTATGCTCTTAGTTTTTGTCACTGGATTCGTCATTTAAAACCGAAGCTAGTCGTTACGACATTTGAGTCGGAACTATTTTTTGACCAGCTCAACTAAAAGTTATCACGACCATGATGGGTGTGTCCCGTTTTTCAAAAAAAAACACAGCCGATCTCGATTGTTTCGAAACGGTGGCCAAGAAGTTAGGAAACCAAAGCCGAATGAGCTCCTTTTACTTATATCATGGCTGAAAGTTTGGAAACGGCTTCAGGTAGCATGTACTCACAGACATGCAGTTCGCTTACTTGGCAAAGCGATGATAAATGTGGCCAACCCATCAACAGAACAGAGAACGAAGCAGCCATGAATCACTTGTTCAGGATATTGTTATTGTGATTATCAGTCATTACACTAGCCTGGCTCTCACGACCTGGGTGCAACTCTAGTTTTACCTTTACTAAAATCAGGCTCATTTGCTGAAAAAGCATAAGGTTGCTTCCCATTAACACAAACCCACGAAGTTCCGGCGCATGATTGCCAGCATCAATGCACGTTCTACTCTCCGGATTTTTAAGAATGTGACGAATGGGGCACAGTAATGGTAGCCGCTACTGAGACTACCGATGCAGGCGGATGTGGATGCTGGGTGAGAGCACACCTGGTGGACCTGAATGATCGAGCTCGATTGTTCGCCACTTAAAGCTGAGTGTACGTTGGCTAAGGGTGCACGCAAAATCTACAGGCAGCACAGCGCATAACATAACGATCACTTGATCTGCTTATCAGCGTCAAATTTTGATACCGGGTGGTCTTGCGAAGATAAATGCACCGCACTTCCCATCGCTGGCACTGGCACTAGCATGCTACAGTTAACCATACGTTGAACACAAGGGACAGCTTGTTCTTGATACCCCACAATCCAGTGAGTGGTTGAATGGTTAAAGAAACAGGCTTATCAAAACATGTGACCGAACCAGGGAAGCGGTGATAGTAATAAGAAAATTATAATTTCTACCTGCCTATTCCGCTTCACAACATGAATAAAATACCATTAGTGAACAGAGAGCGAATCCGCTCTGGAGTGGAGATGGTTTACACCAAGCGCAATATGTCCTGTTTGGTGCATGGGGATTCTGATTCAATAAGCATATTCTACAACATTCCGTACGCCAAAACGGTGTCACGAAGGGTGCTGCATTCAATCCCTCTTCTTATCAAACCTCGCAACGATTGTCCCAAGTACATGTCGGTTGAGATTCATACAGTGTTTTGGGTGGGATTTTCATTATACCAAGTGCGATTTGAACCTTTAACATTTGAAAATCTGCTACGAGACTGGGTCAAGACTCTACTGATTTATTGGATGACACACTATGTGCTCGAGACTGTCGACAAGCGCACGTGTTTTGGAGGTTTTGTGTGCTCTTGTTCACATGCTGCGGTTTTTGTCACCCATAAGATAAGTAGTGCGACTTCGTGTTTGCAGCCCTCTCTCGTTTCGTCTCGTCACCGGTTTTGACGTCCTGGGGACATTAAGGAGTAGATAGTAAAATGTTTTCCGTGGCAGTAGGCATGCAGATTTAACTTGATTTATTTTGTATTTTACTGTAGCTTCTCTGTCATACGATTCTGGTCAAGCTAAGAGATCGGCTGAACGGTGTATAAGGACAGCAGAGAAAATAACTGCGCGTGAAAAGATGCACTGAAAATTGTATTGTGCTCTGACAAAATCATGCTCTCCCAACGGAAGAGAAGCTACTGTCGCATCTAAAGTTTTGTGAGAAACCTCAGTAAGTCCAAAGAGGAGCGAGCGGTGGTCCGCCGATGACGAGGTTTCAACTTGCAAACACTTTGATCGTACAATATAGTAGGATTAGTACATTCATGAAATACATCCATCTTCACGCCAATTTGCTCTCAACGTTATATCTGGCTGATTCGCTTGTTTAGGACGTTTTTTTAACTGAATGTGTTGTAAAAAGCCGCCTCAGTTTCATTATATATATATATATACCGCATGCCTACGTAAACGACGAACAGGCTTTGGCCGCAGCCGAACTAGACGTTAATCTATTGTTCTACACCGGTTACGAGGATGAACTTCGTCTAAGACCTGCTGATAACAAAGTAACTGACACGCAGTCCGAGCTAACGTGTGTGGACCCCCCACCGTCCTACCCATCCACAATGGTTGTTAAACTTCAAGCCCCACCACTGCATCGAAAGCAGGCGAGTTTATCACGCATCGTTCGCACTCGTTCCCAACCAAACTTGTCCAGCGACTACGTGAACCTACCGGAGGATTCCTTGGTAAACTGGCTTACCACAACCGTTACCACTCACTACCCTTTCATCGCTTGTTCTGCTGCCGCAGTGGCCGCAGCAGCCGGTTACTATTTCAGTCCTACAAAGTGTTTGCACAAGCGGAAGCGATCATCTGTACCGAATTCGGAAGATACCGTGACTCCTTCCATATCGCTTCCTCCTCCACCACCACCTCTGCCGTCCTTTCCACTCCCACCACCACCGCCACCCCCATATCGTCCACACTTCCCCATGGGTCCACGAATGCCAATTCCCTTCATGACACCCAGGCCAAGTGTTGGTGCTAATGTGCTTTGTCATTTGTCGAACGGATCGTTTTGTTACGCGCCTTTCCCGGCTGGGCGTTCATACACAGTGATCTCTACAACTGCGACAACCGCGTGCCACGCGTCTGCCAATCTGTTGTATTTTCACCCAAATGGTTTGCAAGACCACCAGGTCCTGTAAATTATGCGCAGCGGATTCCGTTTGAAGAGATGCATAAATGACCAACGGAGACTTGTGGTGAGCAGGTTCCATGTGTGACCGATCCATCGGTCTCTTACCTTCCCCATGGTGCGCGTCCAAAACCAGGTCTCAGCAACGTATCACGCGTTACTGCTGCTGCTGCCTTTGTCATCTCCAGAGCTCCGCTCGACCATCCGCCAAGGCTCACTATCGTCAATGGTCGGGCTATGCATTGTTCATCGGAACGTGGTCCGGTTTCGGCTGCCGTCTGTGACAGTTTACTAGGTTCAAGCAAGTTGGAGTCGGCCAGCGCCACCGCCGGCCGAGGTGTATCGGACTCCTCTCCGAGCATCCAAAATGTCCCCGTTGAGCTGGATATCCAAGTGTTATGGGGAAAAACCAACAACTGAGAGCATTACTTCACAAAGCTACGACCCGATTGCAATATGTGAATGTGCTGGAATGTCATCTCCAACGGTTAAATATGCTGGTCGGATCAATGCTAGCTTCACATCACCGGCAGTGCGAACTTGACCATCAGCTTCATGGATGCCCCCACCAAGAATTCTTCCCTGCTTAGTCCCGCCTGCGAGCACCACCCCCGCCATCACAACCCCCTCCAACCGACTGGATGTATTCAGTTGTTCCCAGTAATAGCCCATTACACCATACTACTCGCCTGGCTATATATATATATATATATAATGCAGTATATTTTTACGGAGAAAACCATTCACAGGAACGCTCAGGCTTCTTTGATATCCCATGACCTGTTTTGCCCTTCCCGGGGCTTGTCATCAAATTTGTGAGTAGCACTGGAGCATATTTTCCAACTGAAACATCAGGCGGTCGTTGTGCAGCACATTCAGTCGAAGAATATCCTGAACCATATAGTCAAGTTAATTTCATCTGAATCCCCGGTCAAACTTAAATCAATCAATTCAATTCAATTCAATTTATCAGCTATAAACCGTGTACCATAGGCACATTGGTTCCAGCTGCTACAGTTTCGATCACCGGAAATGTGGAACGTAAAAAGAAGCCTTGGAGGCGAAGGTATGTTCGGAAATTGAGTAGCTACGCATTGAAGGCTATAGCTTTGATGCACGAGCGCCACTGACTGCGCGATTGGGCCATTTCTGCCAGTGTCGTTAACCACTGGTGATTTGAGTCCCGGGGTCCCCATCCAGGGAGGCGGCAGTTGCCCGCCCGACTAAGTTTACTGGTTAGCGCTTTCGTACTTCGTTGCCAGGTCATACACTGTCCACCTCTCGGTCGCTTCCACTCAGCACAGGGCTGGGCGAAAAGAGCTCTGCGGGGCAGACGGTCTTCTGGCATGCGGAGTACATGTCCCAACCAGCGCAACCTATGAAGCGTGAGTAATTCATCTATCGCGGGAGAGTTCCTTCTTCCTAAGACCAACTGACGTACCTCAGCATTACTAATCCGATGTTCCCACCAGACCTGACCAATGCTGCGGAGACATCGATGATCAAACACTGACATCTTCCGTACGTCCTCTGCACGTAGGGGCCACGTCTCTGATCCATAAAGCAGTATGGATCGAACCACCGCACTGTAAACTCTTCCCTTGACAGACAAGCTCACGTCACGTCGGCGCCACAGGTGTCGGAGGTTGGCAAAAGCTGCCCTGGCCTTTCCGATTCGAGAAATGATCTCATCTCCAGCCAGTCCACCGGAACTTATACAGCTGCCCAGGTAAACAAATTTATCTACCACGTCGATTGGCTCACCTGCAAGCATGAGGTGCGGGTTTGATCCCACCCAGTCTTGTAGCAGCACTTTACACTTTGCGGGTGTGAAGCGCATGCCAAACCGTGCGGCAGAGTTAGTTAGGTTATTTAAGATCATTTGCATTTCGGAAGGGTCTGAACCAAGGAGAGCAATATCGTCCGCATACTCAATGTCTGCGAGGGAACGTCCCGGGAGCATTTCGACTCCCGAGGTTTCAGAGGCAGGCAGAGAAATTTCAAGCAGCATGTCAATAACAAAGTTGAAAAGGAAAGGGGAAAGAGGACAGCCTTGTCTTACACCACTGGACTTGGTGAACTCAGGCGAGAGCTTCCCGTATACTCGTACGCGCCCACGGGAGTCCGCATACAGTGCCTTGATAAGAGATAGAAATTTGGAAGGGACACCTTTGATCGCCAGACACTGCCAAAGTTTCTGACGATCGACAGAATCAAAGGCAGCTTTCAAATCCAGAAAAACGACCAACGTGGGACGTCTGAAGGAGTGGCGCTGTTCAAGAATTTGTCTCAAGGTGAAGATATGGTCGATGCATCCTCGACCGGGGCGAAACCCAGCTTGATTCGTACGAGTCTGTCTCTCGCGATAATCCATCAACCTGCGCAAAATAATGCCAGAAAGTACCTTAGATGCGACGGATACCAGACTGATACCACGATGGTTTTCACATGACGTCCTTGCTCCCTTTTTGAAAACTGGGATGACGGTTGAGGAGCTCCATTCGGCTGGTATTCTGTTTTCGTTCCAAATCTTCTGCAGTGTGGTTGTCAGACTGTTCACCAGGACCTTGCCACCTTCTTTGAAGAGCGCGGGGTGTAGACCATCCGGGCCAGGTGTTCATCGCAAGAATGGGGTGTAGTTAATCAAACTTCTACGTACACATGGGCAAATTGTGCACAGTAAATATTGCTGCATGTATGATTTTTGAACTGGCAGCATTTTCGAGGCTTCTGGAACCGCAAAGTTCCCCTCATCTAATAGCTACACAGGAAAGGTGATGCTAAGTTAGCCGAGAGTTTTCTGCCCCATTTCAACTTCTAGGTAAGGAAGTATAATTTTTTGCGCAAGCAACAGGTGTAACTTCAAAAGTTGCAGTTATCACGTCAAGATTAGTGAAGCCGAGCACACCGCCTTTGTGCATGGTTCACTAATTGGTTAAAATCTTAGTAATTAGTGGATTAGATGCGTGCACTGCTTCATCATCATCCTCAATGTACTATTAAGTAGCCGACCACATGAGCTTCCAGAATGACGATCGGGACAACAGGCAGGTTCTGAGACATCGAAGTACATAACCACAGGATTGTGTTTGTAGGGAAGATAGCCAGACGTGAATGAGGGAAAAAACTTGCTGAAATCCGTCCGCACGATTACGGACATTCAGTAAGTTAGCGTATAAAAGTGCGACGTGGGTGTGCCGAATCTTACGTCGCAGGTAACCTTTGGTTTCGAAATTATTGGATAGAATTGGATCCAGTAAAAATGGCATCCTACATAGCCAAACAGCGATAGGTGAATAGGACGGTTTGTGCGAGGTAGTACAATTCTGAGAACTCTTATAAAATGCGAACTATGGAGGAACAAACACACAAATCAATGTTAAAATTAAAAGTCTGGCTAAAAGGAAGACAATGTGGAATCAGGTAAACAAATCAGCAGGTTGTGTGCAATGTCTGACTCAGGTATTTTTGTGGAAGAAGACTTGGCCTAAATCGTGTAAGCAGCATAACTTCTAGAAAGGTCAATAAAGGGGTTTTGTTCTTGTTGTGACGATTGTAAAAGCTGAGGAAATGTCGTCATTGTGGCCACAGCTAACCAGAGAGTTGGCAACAGAACACGCGAAATTCCAACCAGACGTAGAAATGACGGTTATTGGATTGCTTCAGACAGATAGCTAAGTGGTTATAGAGTGCGAACGTACTGACCGGAAGGTTGTGGTTCGAACCCAACCTCCGCGTCTCGACTTCCCCTGTGTGGACTTGGACAACCTCGCAGTATCCCAGCCCTCGTGCTTCCTTCGGGTAGCATGGCAGGTAGGTACCCAAAGGATGCTACAGCTGAACGACTTATTCGAATTTTTTTCAAACAGATCAAAATGGACATAGAAACTTGTTCTCGTATCTCTTAAACCTCATTCCAGGTATCCCTATGTAGACAATGCCACTTGTGCAGGGCTGTTACCTTGCTAGTTTAAGAAAGAGAGCCTAGGTGCGATGTTGCTGACCCGGTGATGAATCTATTCCTGGACGTATGCGAAACAGCCATTGTGGTAAGGAAACTGATAAGAAGGGCGAAACGCACGCAGTAGAAATAATCAACAATAAGTTGAACAGCATCGTCGGCCGGTTGGCCACACAAACACCACACATAGTTTCTCTTCAAAAATTGTCTTAAGTAAACTTCACCCATTCGTCGTGCAGTTTAAAATATGGATTGATAATAAATCTCCTGGTAGGTGGCTTGGAGAGTAAAGCATGTAACGTTTAGGGCGATGTGGGACTGTGCTTTCTGTCTCGGTGGGTTTGCTATAAAATCACAAGCGTGAATAATGGGAACTGATATGATGTCATTAAGTGACTCAATCAGATGTGCAGTGGACTGAAACGGCGCTTTCAGTTAAATTCCCCGAATGTAACTTTATATGATACAGTTTCGGTTAGTTCTACTTCTAATCCATGTGTTTATCTTCGACCTGCCGGAAATCTTTTCCAATAAACATGGGTGCTTGGAATGGAGGAATGTGATATCGCCCCACCTTGTCTCTCCAAAGGGCTGTTTCTCCAAAAATTGTATTTTATTGGTAGAATTATTTATGAAGACAAGTGCATGCATTAGCTAAGAATACTTCGAATGTGTGCCAAGATACCAACTGCTCCTCAACTTAACCGCACAATGGTGCGCACACTGTATTTGATATTTCCTTCACCCCCGAACATCATAAGTCCTTCATTAAAGGTATTAACAAGATATTCGTTTTAACCGTTGAATTATGAGAGGTATGGTGTGCCGGGCGAAAGGTTAATTTCTTTGGGAGTGGAAAAAGTTGGCAAAAATTCACGATGTATAAATTAAGCCCTATTATCCGTCACCGGAAGCCAAGGAACTGAAAAATAAACGAACATCACCCTGAGGATGGATATCGTTTCTACAGTCAGAGTTTAGCTAATCACAAAGCATCTCTGGTCACTTTTGCGAAACATAGACCACAACCAGGAGTGAATATCTTCATAGGATCCAGTATCTTTCAAAAATGCGGCAAATAAAGCAGCTGAAATCTCATCCGAGGTTGGTCTAGTATTGAACACCATATTCTCCCAGAGACAAGTTCATCTGCAGGGTTAATAAGTATGACTTTCATCCTGATAATTTTAGGATTCGCTCCGTAAGTTTTTTTCTAGTAGTTGATATCGAAGTCTGTTTGGTATGGCAAAAAAGCGCTTCAATATTAAACAAAAAACTAGAAAGCAAAGAAGAAACTGTCGACATCTGCCACTTACTTACATAGGCCATCCATTTCGGTTATATGGACAAACCTTCCCCAGCAGAGAGTCGTGCATAGTTTCCATAGCGGTTGCTTGAATAGAGGTAAGAAGATGCTGAAAAATTCGGAAGGAAATTGTCATCGGTTGAAACTCATCTGATCACTATAAATTCTTCTTCCTTGTTGACTTTGAGATGCTGTACACACTGGCGCATCGGCGTGGTGAAAAGGTGACGCTGGTTTGTAAGTTATTTAAAAATCACAAACCAGCGCTGAAGCTGAGTTGTAGCATGGACCAGACTGGCTTTTGTAAATTCGAAGGGAGCCAGCAATTGTTTGCAGTCTGCGCGAGGGATAAGGTACCGGCCGTGCGGCATTCTTGTGAATTTTCTTCACAGCAAATATGAAAGTTGGCAATTCTTCTTCAGGTTGTCTGTAGTTCGTGGCCGATAATGAGGGTGAGATAGACGAACAGCGAAGCTTTTTGAAATCGCCTGAAATTCAACACTGTAGGAACTTACCAGCATAGATTGCTACGCCGAACAAAAGTTTGTCTGTAAAGGACTAACAATAAGTCAGACGTGTTTACATGTTCCACATGAGAAAAAGCTCCTCGACAACCAAGAGACCAGTTCAGCTCAAACAGTTTAGTCGATTTTGAATAGGAAGTTGACGGGATTGAGCATCGGTGAACTTGAACTTTCTATCAGGTGACAAATTGAACGGTAGCTGGGATTTTCGATGAGAAATTTAATCGGCTTCTAAACCGAAAACCATAAGCATGATTACAAATCACATTTTCCGACTGCTGACGACACGAACTGGTAATGATAAGAATCGGTGAATCCAAGGAATTCCAAATAGGCTAAAAAGTACCTTGTGCCATATAAGTAAAATTTCTCGATGATTCTACGACTTCAAAGTAGCTTATCTATGTAAATTGACCACTGGTGACTAACGGGGTTACAGGGTTCACCAACTCTTATGAATGATTACACTGTATAGGCTTACTTAAGCAAACAAGCAGCCGGAACTCAAACGACTGACAGTCGTGGCAGTTACCATTTGCGGTGCAGCTCATCCCTTCGTCATTTCGTCTACTGTAAATTAAGACGAAAAGTATGAGTATCTCGAAGTTGCCTTGCACATCGCACTACCAACGAAATCTCCATCAAAAGTACCAAGAACCCTTTGGTAATAATAATCTTATCGAATGGACATGAGTGGATCTTCTAATATCACCATGATTTGCGCATCCAATCGCTCCTGTCTTGGTAGGGACATCGAGCTTACCGTGTTTTCGGTGTTCATTCTAATCGATATCAGGACCCCCTGATATCTTGGATAGTGCAGTGGCGCATTTGTCAGCGTCCACGTAAAAAAGTAAAGTATGAAAAATTTCGTCAACGAAATGAATCAGTGTTGTATCCTTCGGATGAAGGAACTTCAATCTCAGAAAGCAATGTTTCCAGCGTAGTAGTTGAATGCAACAGTCGTTGATACAAATACTTATATTCTGGTCTGAGCCAAGCTTGCAAGTAGTGTTTTATTTGGCTTCTTTCGCCTCCGTACATTCTTAAGACTGAATTTGGGCAAAAACATCATTTTATCACCCCATTTACCTGGCAAATCTCTACGCGAGCCCTGGGTTGATGTAAACCGAAAAGCATGCGAAGCTATTTGAACACTGCTGGATTAGTGAATGAATATGGCGATCCAGTAAGAGAAATGGATGTGAGTGTCTTACATGAAATTAGTTCACTCACACATCAGAGTGTAAAACATAGGGCTAATGAAACTGTTGATCAGCCATTCGTCACCAAGCCGTTAATTGTTCAGTCACTGATCGAAAAGTCGCGGGTTCAAAATTCCGAGTTTCATGAGAGGCATACTGCTGATAATTCCAAACAAGGATGAAATGGCTGCACAGCGCTTTTCAGCTTTTCAGCAGAGGCTGGTTTTATTGACAGGAAAATTACCAAGTCTCTGCACGACATCAACAAATCATTATCTGCTGAAAAAAGCGTCAGCTTTTGATGTTCTGGCTTTTGCATCAAGTCTCAGCTTCATGTGTCAACCCTGGTTCAAGCCATTTTGCGAACATTTGTTCCCGTTCGCCTTAATGTGTTCGAAAAAAGCACACGTTTTAGGCACCCGTAGATACAAACTAACGTCCCGTTGTGATTCTATTACATCCTGTAGCCAACCAACTCACAGTCACACACCAGGTGGAGTTAGATTGTCTGTACCGAGTATTGTATCAATGGAGACACCAATATATAAACAACAAGAAATGTCCTTCGCTGCTTGATTTGAAGTATTTCAAGATTTCAAGAAAATTTCAGGATTTCAAGAAAATTAATTTAAGTTGTTTCATAAGGACGATGTCTCGTTAATCAGCCGAACAACGGAGTCTCTTGTTTCAAAGTGAACAGTGAATTTTCAAAAACTGCAACAGCATTACACACAAGTTCAGCCATGACCGATTTGTTGTGAAGTGGCCCTAGTGAAGAACATCAGTGATTGTCTGAATGGTCTTGGAGTTCAGCAAACAGCCAACTGAAGCAGTGTACCCGGTTCATTTGCAGCGCACACATTCAGCTTACATGCGCAATGGTAACTTCCTGATTACCTCTCCCTTTCAATTGAAGACGTCTGCTGCAGAAGTGATCTCGCTACAACTTAAGTGATTATTCTTGCTCTCAAAGTTGTAATTTCACTCGAAATCGAAAGCTACTGTAGACCGTTAACCTGAAGATATCAAAACCTATTGTTGTGTTTTTACGCGCTACTAATAGTATTCTAGTAGCCAGTAACCTTATGAGCTTTCGACTCCCACGCAATCCTCCAGCATCTGAGATTTACGTGCCATTTGTTTGAGGAAGAGAAACACTTTATTTTGCTGACATTTATACAATCGTTGCGTGGGACAAAAACACACAGTGCCCATTGTAGAGCGTTATAATTTGTGCACTCATTCGTACCTCATGCGCAAGCATTCTAAATTTAGGTTATCACATTCGAAAATGATGCATAAATGGATTTAGTGCAATTAATTCTACGAGATAATAAAATAACTGGAGGGCATAAAAATAACCTTTGTTAAACTTTCGCAAAATATCCCATTCAAACCGTTATCCACCGGCATTCTTACTGGAACACAGTATCAAACAGCCTAAAATAGAAGCCTTGTTATTGCGCGTGCACCCGGTGAGTTCTTGGGGTATCTTCCTACACTGCTGCAAAACCTGAACTTCTATACACTGGTAAAAGCACTTCAGCCCCGAAATCACATCGCCATTATTTCCATTTTCAAGTCCTAGCGCTTAGCCACCCACCGTGGGCTGAACAGAAGGGCGGTTTTTTAGCGAAACACGCTACTCGTAAGGTGGCTGGAAGCACTTTGATAGCCATCCACTTGCTTGGATCCAGTTTTGGCTCGCCATTTAGGCACAGGTCCCGAATTTCCATCAGTTTTACATTCTGGACATTCTGTACAAAATGCGCCCAATGCTCTTCTTGGCATACTAATTTGGTTTCGGCAAGAGGATCAACTGAATACAGCTGAATTCCTCGTTTGTTACCTTCCCCCAAAGGAATGCACTGCACAAAGCTGTCTCAAGCTTTCGTTTCTACTACATTCGAAATATTGCGGTACATGGTCCAGAAGTAACACCATTGGCGAGAGATTTAGCTGGGTTCCTGTGGGTCTGTAGTCAAAACAAAATTACTATGGATGTTGGACTATCTTGCTGAATGCCAGATGTAATGCAAATACTTTTGCCGGATCTTAGTGCCGCTGTAAAAAAAAGATGACAAATACCAGAGTGCGATTAACCTGAATTAACTGTTCACGTACAGCAGTTTTGCAACGAGTACAAGTCACTCACATTTATAGTTGTAAAGGAAAGCAAATTTGGTGTGATATGTCAAGTTTGAGATGATTCAGGGGTTAAAATGACCAGAGAACGGTAACCCACTGCGATTATATTTAACCGTTTCCAGAAACATTTTACCAGTCATATTCGGCAAACAACTACCGACATTTTTTTAAGAGCCTGTACACTAAATGGCGTATTTAAACCAATTGTGATACCCTCTATATTTTATAAAATTCACGTTGCAACCAGTTACTAAATACGTTTGATTTTTCCACTGGAGTGCTGCACTATCTTTCCCGACATATCGGGGTAAAAACTGTTTCTGTCACCACGTAAAGTCTTTTCAGCATGTCCAAAAACCTGTGTATCTTAAAAGCTCTGCCTTTGTTAAGGGAAGAATTTTAGCAGGCAAACAACGTTGACCAAACATGGATAAAATATAACCTCAAATGGTCCACACAAAAAAGCCTAAAGCAATGTCAAGCACCACCACTGGCTTTAAAGTACGCAACATCTTTTTTGAAAACTGATTTACTTTCCAGACGTGCCCTAAAGAGCGCCTCGTATGGGCTGTTGACTATATTTTACCTAAACTCAAAATTTGTTGTGTTGTTGAGTCCTGTTCTGTTTCAAGCTTTAACTTTATGGTCGACTTCTAAGGAAAAACTTCACAACAGATATTTTCGATGGTCTCAGACGTTTAGGCTTTGTGTATTTGATGAAATTATGGAGCGCTAATGATATATTGACTGCTATTTTATTCAGTAATACAGCTCATGGAATAAGAACGCAAGGACTTAAAGGGTGAATGTACATTTATTTCAGCTTTTGTAAATAACCTTAAAACAACGACCGAGCAGCAGTGAAAATCGGCAGAGGAAAAGTAACGACATAATATCACCAGTAGCAACAGTTTCCTATCTCTTATTTTTCCGATTTTTTTTCCAATTTCCTATTTTCTTCCTTTTTTCCTATTTCCTATTTTCAGATCACGTTTACAGAAAAGGTTAGTAAATTTTGGTGTCGCAAAGACACCAGAGCCAGGTTAATTCCAGCATTGTAATGATTACTTTACTCTAAGTCGCTCCCAAAAAGTGAAGACGACATGCAACTTCCAAAGAACGGCTTTCGCTTTAAAACAAAATGGCTTCATTTGCAGTCTTATCAAGGTACTTTGTGCCTCTAAAATAGACTGCAAGATGAAACATTAAGAGCCCAATAATATCGCATTTATACTCATAAAATGTTTAAGCACACAGTTGTGTTTATCATAATTATGCTAAAAAATTTTACTACGGAATTCACACAACACCTCTCGATGACTGGGCGGTAAACAGCGAGGTAGCTTTGACGTAAAATTAACCTGACTAGCTTGAAAACCTCAGAAAAGCATCCAAAAACAACTTGATCATCATTTCGGACATCAAAGAATCTTTGACGGTTTGTTATTGAGTTCAATCTTTTTAGTAAAAAGTAAGCGGAGAAAAGCCTACAAGATCTGACAGAAATGCTTATACGGTCAAGTGCTCTATATTTTACTGGGTTTTCCACTTTATTACGAAGTAAGTTACCACGGTGTCCTGATGTTAGGGTTTTTTATGTGGATGGACTTGTGTTTTCAAATGAGTGAAATTATGTGCGGTAAAACTATAAGCAGTACATCAATAAACCATCGCAATAAGAAGTCAAAGACTTGGTTATCAAAGCTGTATATGCTTCTCTGATCTCATTTTCTTTATGACACTTCTTGATGCACTTTGATTTTGAGAGAAAACGCGAGCCAAATTAACGTTGAAAATAATTAAAGGCTTTGCTTTGGCACAAATCTAACTTCTGCAGGAAGTGAACCTTGCAAACTTAGTAGAAGCACAGAAACGGATTGGAAGCGCACACGGCTTATGGAAGGAGTAGTTTTAAGTTGAAAATCACGAAAACACATCTACATTAGACACTGTGATTTCCCACTCGTTTTTCGAGTCAAGAAAAAACAAGATTACCTTTGCATCTAGGTCAAATCTCAAGGCAAAGTTTAATTGTCCTCGTTTGCATGGGGCGTTTCTGGATCTGTAAGAGGTGATATATTTGGCCAGTTGTTGTTTTGCTGTATGGTATCCATGGGGTTCTGCCATTTGTTCCTTTTACATGCGTCCCGGTCATCTCCCATCGCACGACCGATGACCTTAGCAGAGCACGTTGGACCATCATTAGTTATTTCCTTTGAACTGTTAGGATAAATCCCTAACGCAGGCGCCTGTTGCTGCGGGCCCGGAACAACCT